>PITA01000085.1:203642-362725 GCA_004023965.1 Spilogale gracilis | reverse complement strand
CATCTAGTCAGAAAATATTTACTGAGCACCTACTATACACCAGCTGGTGGTCTGGGCATTGGGGTCTAGAAAGGCCTTTAAGTGCCCGGTTAGCTCTTCAGTGTCTGTGTGGTGATGGGCTGTGGGAATGGGAGAGGCAGAAATAGAAAGTACACAGATTGGAAACTGGTTCTGAAGTTAGCCTTTCGTGTATTCATTCACCCATTCCTCCCATAAAATGTTGAATGCTGGGCATGTATTCAGCACCAATGAATGGTAACCTGTTGCTTTTCTCGTGAGGCAGGGAATGGGCAGTTCAGTTGGGCTTCCTGGGGACCCCAAGCCCCTGGCTGCTCACATCATCACTGACCAAAGCTGGCCTTTTGCAGAGTTCCTGAACATCCCCATCAGAAGTTACCCTGAAGCTCCAGTCTCCAGGCTGCCTCCCCTAACCCTAGTCCCAGGATCCTGGGCTGGGGGCTGGGCAAAATATACCCATGATAAATACTTCCAAAGCCAAAGTAGAAATGCTGAGTGTCCATAGCCCTTGCTACCCCTGTGGTTCCATGGGCTTGGCTCTCCCAGCCTCCCTAGAGGCAGCACTTGAGGAACTGGCTTCTGAGAGAGGAGCTGCCCCTTTTCTCTGGCCTGGACCCTAGGGAGAGGCTCCAGGTTGTTCCCTAGCTTCCAGATTACCAGGAGAAGCCAAGGAGACCTGGAACCCACACCCTTGCTTCCGGGGGATTCCACGCCAGCTGCATTCTACCGGGCAGAGCCTTCACTCTCAGGGGGACGAGCCAGATTTCCCTGGCTGCCCTCATGCCTGTTCAGTAGAATCTGAGAGTTCAGGAGCCAGGAAATGGTAGAGCTAAGACTTTCCCGAGAGCTCCTTTCCAGACCAAGCCCCTTAGGGGGAAACTGAGGCCCAGACACATGAGGGGATTGATTACCCCAGAGCACACCAGGAGGACCGGCCGAGCCAGGCATCAGAACCAGCAACTTTGTCTCACAGGCCACAGATGCCTGCTCTTTCTTACCCATCATTGCTTTATTTTCTCAGAATCCCCAGAAGTTTGTGCCAGTGAGCAAACCCAGTGAATCGCTGTATACACAGTATTTATATTGACAAACTATGTAAGTTTACACAAGACAATCACCAAAACAACACATCTGTAGGACTGAGGGAAACGTGGCCCTGGGAGGTTTAGGCCTGGTTGCTGCAGACCTGAAAAATGCACTAACAGTTGCCCTATTCCCTGGGCACCTCCCCTCCGCCAGGCACCTCACACAGCTCTCAAGTCACTCTGGAGGATGGCGGGGGGGGGGGGGCGACTGTAGAGGCCACCCCCAAACTGGGCATCTCAGGTGGGTAGGGCCTTAAAGGGAAGGCAGTTCGCCCTTTCCTGGGAGACAAGTGAGGTGGCATGGTCTCCAGCATACACCTCCAGGGCCTTCCTCCCTCCCTCCCCCAGCCAGGCAGCCAGCAGGGCCTCTCAGGCCAGCCTGACAGTTAGCTGTCCTGCCCTTCTTCAGGCCCTGCACACACTAACAGCCATGGCAGTACGTGCTTTCACATGCAAATTGCTTTGGAATTCTCAGCCCCCTCTGGTGCCCCAGCCCTCAAGGCCTCCCCCTGGGCAGATTCAGGGAAGAGAATGGAATCTTTCAAGTTGTTAGGGCGTTTAGAGACCTTCTGAGTCCAGCCCCCTTGTTGGATGGATAGGAAAACTGAGGCCCAGGGAAGGGAAGGAGGAACAACCCACAGTCACAGAGAAAGTTCACCAGGACTGGCCTTCACCCAGGTCTTCTGACTTCCAGCCCATTGCCTCTTCAAATTACCACACAGCCTCCCAATATTCCTGCCACTTTTTTTTTTTTTTTTACCCTGGACTCCAGGATCCCTTCCTCTAGCACAGATGCTCAGCCTGAGGCATCTCTTAGTGGGGCCTTGGAGAGTCAAATCCAGAGAAGAAAAGACCAGAGGTACCTATAACCTAGGGGCATTGCCCATGGAGGAGAGCCATTCTCCTTTGAAACAGCCAATAGGCAGGATTCGCTCATTTCTCGCTCTGTACAGGGCCCCACCCACCCCCATCCCTTGATTCAGGCCAAACTGCTCTTGCTACCCTCCCACCTACATTCCCCCCACCCTGGGCTCCCCTCCTCCCACCGCATCCACCCTTGCAGGCCTGCCAAGCCACGCCAAACCTTCTCCAGGGCCCTAGCCTCCCCGGGATCTTCCTAGCTTTGTTTATGATCACTCCTCTGGAGCGGCTACCAGTAAAACCTGGGTCCTAGGAGGTTTGAACCCAGGTCCCAGCTGCGGGGTGGAAAAATCTCCCTTTCTTTCAGTTCAGCTGAAACAAGATCAGAATTGTCTGCAATGAACTTTAGAAGGAAAGCAACATAAACACCAAAGGGGTAACCAAGACCAGTTTACAGAGCACAGGTGTCTGCTCCCACCTCAGCCGTGGTCTTGCCACAGATGGACTAAAGCTAGAAACTTCAGGGTCAATCCTGTAATTTCTGCCTCTGAAACAGCTCTTGAGTCTGCCCATTGTTGACCACCCCTTAGGCCACCACTCTGGCTCAAGCTGCCTTCATCTCCTGCCTGGACTCTGGTAGTAGCCTCCCACCTGGTGTCCCTGCTTCCTGCCCCGACACCTCTCTGGCAAAACAGCGGCCAAAATGATCTTCCCCAAACTCAATCCTGATATTGTCCATCTCTGTTTACCTTTCGAATGTATCAATCATCCATCAACTCCTGAGCTTGGGTACTGGGGCCCCAGGTGATCTGACCCCATGCTTGTATTTTAAGCTTTGAACCTTTCATCCTCCCATGCCATACTCACCTTACATCCCAACAACACAAACCTGCTCACTGGTCCATGACCAGGACAGGCACCCTTAAGTGTGAGCCTCTCTGGATGCACTTCCATCAGCCAGAAATGCCCACCCACTTGCCCTTGGCCTGGGAAACCCCTATTAATCCTTCAGGAACACTTTTAATCTGCAAATGCAGATGAAGGTAGGGTTCTCTTCTCAGCTCATGCAGTGCTTCTGCTCATGCTATGTGGTGCATGTCTGTTTCCCCTCACTAGACTGTGAGCTTCTGGAGGCCAGAAACCCTGTCTAGTTCATGCTTGCATCTCACTTAGAGTGAGGCCCAGAACGGAGTTTAGTAGAGAGGCAGTATCAATACCCTTTTGAAAGGTTTGTCGAATTGAAGGGGCTTGGATGGGCTGGGCCAGTCATCCCAGGGCCCTGTTCCTGCCCCTCTCTGCTTACGTTACTGTCCAGCCAACCTGGAGCATCAACATCTTCTATATTACCGTACAGTAACAGGGGACAACAGGCTTTATTATGGGCCAGGCACAGAGCTGGACACTTGACAAGCATGACTTCATTGACATGTCAGGCCTCAATGAGGTTCCAGAGAGGGCCTTATCTGAGGCAAGACTATGATTAGCCCTAAGCTCCAGATACGGAAGCAGAGGCTCTAAAAGGGAAAATACCTTGTCTGTGAGCACACAGCAGAGCAAGGATTTGAACTCAAGAAGCCCGACTCCAGAGTCCAAATGCTCGGCGTGAGGGGGTAGTGCCGGCCAGAGGAGAGGGCGAAGCTGGGCCCTGCAGCCTGCACTGCTCATGTTTGGCCACGTGGCCTCAGAGGCCAGTTGCCAGTGGTCAGTAAGAGCCCGGACTCTGGAGTTGGGCTCCCAGGGTTGGCACCCCAGCTCTACTGCTTTCTGGCTTTGAGTTCTCTAGTAGGTTGCTTAAACCCCTCTGTACCTTTGGTTTTGCCTCTGGATGAGGGGATGAGAGTAACACCGAGGATTCTGTGAACATACACCTAACAAGCCCTGGGAACAGAGCTATGGGAACTGCTCAGTGCGTGCCACTTACTAGCCTTTGAGTCCTAGAGCAGGCTTCGGTGCTTCTCACCCCACTGTAGGCCGCCGAGCCTCCTCCAGGCTGGTCTCTGTGGGGCCACTGGAATCAGGGCTCAGCAGCCAGAGAATCTGGCCTCAACCTCAGCCTGGGTCACTATGGTTCCGGGTGTGAGTCTGGCAGTGGTAGACTGTCAGCTCCTCCATGCCCAGAGGAAGGAGCATCCAGTCTGCTGTGCCCTGCCAGGAGCTTGGACTCAGGGTCAGGAGGCCTGCATTTGAGTCCTAAGTCTGCCACTAATACTTGAATAATTTCTCTCTTGGGGCCTGAGTTTCTTTTTCATCTGTTGGGAAAGGAATGATGTAGGCAAAACTGCTTGGTCAAAAAGCCCCCACTGAACTTCGATGTAAGGAGCCACCACTTCCAATCAGGATGTGGGTTCCTGGGGTGCCTGGGTGGCTCAGTGGGTTAGGTGGCTACCTTTAGCTCAGGTCATAACCCCAGGGCCCTGGGCTCGAGTCCCACGTTGGGCTCCCTGCTCTGTGGGGAGCCTGCTTCTCCCTCTCCCCCACATGGGCTCTCTCTCTCTCTCAAATAAATGAATAAAATCTTAAAAAAAAAAAAAGAACATGGGTTCCTTTGGGCCAGAGAACCTGGCACTCAGCAAAGAGCTAATGGATGAATAAAAACCGGGTGTCTTCCCCACCCACACCCCCTCAGAATCTATGCCCATCTCCCAACAGGCTCCAGCAGCCAGAGGTCCAGCTCCAAAGCAGGAGTGCTCTGGTAGTGGTCTGCAGTGCTTCTGGGAAATCAAGAAGCATGTGTTGCCCTGTTCAGGAGAAGCAGCCCATTAACCAAAACCTGAGAGACTCTCTTGTTCCCATCCAGGTACCATTGAAGAGAAAGAAGCTACCCTAGATGGCTTCTTTCTACACTTATTAGGCTGGGGAAGTGTAAGCCAGTGCAGTCGTTTTGGAGGTCACTTAGATAATAATATACATATCAAAAGCCTCCCCAAAAGGGCAAGCCCTGCGACCTAGCAATTCCACTGTGGATTAAGGGCCTGTGTAAAGGATCTTTGTTGCAACTGTACATAGTCTTAGGGTTTTCCTACAATCAAAAAATTGGAGAAACCTCAAAAGCCACCTTCTCTGGTACATTTTCATCATCTACACAAACACACACATACATCTCTGCAGCAACAATGTGACTGTTTTGAGGTAGCATATCTTAGCTGTTTTCTCCATTAAGAAACCTTCCCGGTTCTTTCTCTGAGCTCTGTGGGTGTCCCTGGGCTCTAACATGTTGGATCACGATTACTGAGTTCCTCACCCATCAGTCATTCTCATCTGTATAATGGGACTGCTGATACCACTAATAGTGTTGGTTTGTTAGAGAGATGCCATGTCAAGCCCTCAGCACAGGGCCTGGCAGGCCATTCATCACTCAATTCATTTTATTATGATTATTAGTATCTCAGTGTGAGATAGTTCCATGACTCCCTCTATCGTTACACCATAACGTCTTTGAGGGTGAAGACTATGCTATGGTTCTTATTCTCTCTGAATCTACAGGGCCCAGTACAGAGCTTGACACAAAGTAGGTTCTGAGGGAGTTTGATGAAAGAAGAAATTTAGTCCAGAGCCCTCAATGTGGAGAAGAGACAGCTGAGGCCCAAGCAGGGGATGAGTCAAGGGTTAGGCCTAGAACTTGGGTCTTCTGTTCTTAGATTGTGGTACTCTGGGGATTTGGGGGTGAGGGTGAGGGTGGGGAGCAAACTTCTGGGTTCCATGAGCTGAACTGCCTGAGCTCTTTCCATGCTTTGGAACCTATGATCAGAGAGTCTTCAAGGCTGGGGCAGTTGTGCTGAGTCTCCTCCCCATTCTTGTCCTCATTCTCTCCATCTCAGGCTCTAGCCTGGCCCAGCCAAACAGGAAGATTCATTAACCGTCTAAATATACAGAGCCCAGGGGCCATGTGCAGCCTGCAACAGAGCTGGGGTCCCAGCAGGGCCAGAGCCTGAGGCGGTGGTGCAGGCAGAGGGCTGGCTGGAGAGGGCCCAGCAAGGGGGAAGGCCCTGGAACAGCTAATGTGATGATTGATGGGGAGGTGAGTGAAGCCAGGCCAGCACCAGGCCCTTGGAACTCCGAGTCTCTAGTCCCACTTGTACACATCTATCCCTGTACCACCCCCCAGGTCTGACTGTGGTCCCCATGCCAACTTTGGTACCATCCCCCTCTCCACGGTCCCCAACCCCTCAGTCCAGGTTTCTGAGCCTCAGAAGTATGGAGCTTAAGAGGTGGGCAACCAGGAGTGGGGGTGGATTTCCCTAGGCTCCCGTCTGCTTATTATTTTAAGGTCTATTTCTCTAATCAAAACTCCCCAATTACCCAAGGGCCCCTCTGATTAATATTCCATGATAACAGGAACAGGTCACATCTGGCTGCAGGAGCTGGAATTCGACACTCCAGGAGCCTCATGATTGGTCTGCAGGAAGAATAATAAACTTCCTTTATCCTGCCCCCCTTTCCCTTCCTTCCCATTTGGAGACTCCCCTTTTCTTCCACCTCTCCTTCCCCAGCCCTTTTCTGCCCCTCTCCACCCCCATCCAAGTTCTCTGCCTTGCCCTCTGCCCTCTGTGGAGGCAGAAGTCACCTTCCCAGTCTTGGGCAGGCCCCCTGGTCATTAGTGAGCCCTGCTTTGCTAGGCTGACTCTTTGGCATCTTACGCTGGAGTGTGGCTGGCTGCGCGGGGCGGGCAATTTCTGAGTGATCCTGGATGCTCTGAATGTCTCATGTCATCAAACCCTCATTACCATCTCCTACGAGGAGGCCACTTTATCCCTGCTTATGGCCAGGGGCACAATGCCTCTTAAAAGACTCTGGACTTTCCCACATCGCACAGACTGTACATGACAGAGCTGAGATTTCAGACTCAGAGCTTTCCCCTTCCAAGGCTCCCCTCCCCTATCTGCTGAGGATGGTTGCAGTCTCTAGATGCTTGGATTAAGATGGGTCCCACTGACATGACACAGAGTCAGTGCCCGGGACACCAGCTCCTCAGGTTTCCATTGGCTTCGAGATGGATTTCTAGAAATAAATGAACTGAGACCTCGAAGTTGAAGTCCACAGGCCAGACAGGAGAAAAGACTTGCCTTCATTCGTGTGAGAGGTGGTGGTGAATACGGGACTTGGCCCCAGGTCTTCTAACATGCAGACGAAAGCCCCTTTCATTTGCCATCCTATGGAGGGCTCCGAGAGAGAGAGAGAGAGAGAGAGAGAGAGAGAGAGAGATAGGTTTCCCATCATACCTACATGTCCCACCATCCTTTGAACTGCCCCACACACCCCCCCCACACACACATACCCAGGCAGGGCCAAAGCTGCTTATGTTTTTTCAGTCTTCTTTAAGGAGCCTGGGCAGAAAGCAGTCTCTGCTTGGAGTGGGGTAGGAGCACAGGAGAAGGGGCTGTGGTCACTACTGAAGGTCAAAAAGGATTTGCTTTCTGTCCACTCTCCCCTGGTAGGTGTGCCCCTTTGGCAGCTACTCCCTCCTTTCCCACTAGGATTCTTAGTAACCAGGAGAAGGGGCAGGCCTTTGCATGTCAGGCACATGATTCTCCCCTGTTCTCCCTTTCCCCTCAGTGGCAGGGTGCACACAGGCTCTATGAGTGCCCCATGGCCAGATAGCGGTTTGATTTTGCAAAGGAAAGGTAGGACAGTAAAGTGTGCCTCCCATCACCTCACCTGGGACTTTCCTCTTCCCCTTACCCTGTTCTTACCTCCTCTGTGTGCTCTTTTGCCCAACACTATTCAGAAACACCCTGGAACCACTTCCTTTTTTCATAGTTGGGTCAACTGAGGGCCCTGACTGAGGAGACTGACTAAGGCTTGACTCCATCAGTGGCCCCGGCTCCAATGACTCTTCCTACTCCTTCCATTTCATGGCCAGGATGGTCCTGGGCAAAGGGCTAAATCACGGAGGTGCTCAGTCCTTGTGTTCTGCCCTATGGTGAGGTCTGAGACCCATAGGGCTTTCTAGGAAGATATGAGGCTTCTGCAATGCAATGACCTCAAGATTAATGAAGGTCCACACAGGTCTGGTGGGATCTTGATCCTGGCCTGGGGAGCAGAGGCCCAGGACTCCTTTGTCCCTATGTTGTCTTCCTGTGACTGCTTGTGTTGTTCCACAACCTCTCATTTGAACCCCTGCCTCTGCTTCCCTCTTGGTCCCACTTTCCTTCCAGTTGCCACTGTAATTCACCAGCTACACATTGAAGCCAGGCTGACCTTCTTAACCTCCAGATCCAGGTTATGTGCCTACTTTCTCTAGGCCTCAGCTTCCTCCTCTGTGAAGTGGGGATAAAAAGCAGACTTGGCTCATGGGGTCCTGGGGGTGAACTGAGAGCATGATGTAAAGCACTTAGCTCCATGCCCGGAGGAAGAGGAAGTGCTCAGTACTGTCATCTCCTCTGCTAATCATGAAAAAGGCTGACGCCAAGTGAGGGGTCACTGCATGCCAGGCACTGTTCTAAGTGCCTCGTACGTGATAGTTTCTTTAATCGTCATGACAGTTTTATGTGAAATCACTGCTATCCTTTTCGTTTCACAGAAGGGTATACTGAAGCCAAACCTCACACTGCCAGGAACCTGCTGATCAAACATTTGAATCCACATAGTTTGACTCCAGAGTTTGGCCTCTTATCCACTCAGCTCTCTTCCCTCCCTAGAAACAGTCCATGACTCCCCAGCACCTATAGGTGATTTGTGGGGTGAGGAGAAGGAAGGGTAAGAGAGCATTGAGTGGCAGCTTAAAGAATTGAGATGTTATCCTGTAGGTACTGGGGTGTCATAGACTGTTTCTAGGGAGGGAAATTAGCTGAGTGGTTCAAAGTGACTGCTTCCAGAACATCAAGGGCACTTACCTGCTTCCCAGCCCTGCCCTAGGCTGTTCCTTCAGCTTGGAATGACCCTCTTGGTGAAAAGAATCTGTGCATATATGAACACAAATCCTGCCTTTCCAGGTATTTATTCTGAACCCATCTCCAAAGCCAGTGGTTCAAAGCAAGCACCTGGAAAGGCAGGGTTTGGGGGGTATCTAGAGGGGGCAGGGGAGATTTAGAGGGACACTTCAGCTGGGACCACCATCCTGAAGCTATGTAGGGTGCTCTGTGCCAGTGGTCCTTAACCATTTCACCACCTAGGGCTGTTCTTTGGAATTATTCTTTTTGCCCCCAATATCACAGCTTTGAAAGATCTTGTCTACCAAACACACCCTGTTTCTTCTGAACTTGAGTTTGAATGAGTCCATGTGAGTTCTGGGCAAAGCCTAGGCCAGGACTTGACTCCCTGCAAATGAAAACAGAAAGATCAGTATTTTTCACTCCGCTGTTGATATGGCTTTATTGTCATGCTGTAGGACTGAGTGCAACAGACAATTGATCTGACTGCCCAATTATTATCAGAAAGCAGACCTTAAGATCAACTACCCAAAAACCCAGATCATCAGCTTTGGCAGACAGCCCCCCGCATTCAGCTAGTTTCTCTCCAGCAATTTCATACAGCAGTTCGAATCATGTAGTTACCTGGGGGTGCAATTTGCAGCTAATTCATCTTGGAGGGTTCACCAGGAAGCTATATTGCTTAAATTAGATGTTCTAGGGGTGTTTTATTGAGTTTTTAAATGGCCACAGTGGCAATTGGTAACGCCTGCTTTGAAGCCATTCCAGACAGAAATGGCTACAGGCCTGGCTTGATGGCAGAGAACTTTGCACATTGGAGGGGATTCAGAACTGTTTTCAGGAGAACACTGCCTTTGCACATGGGTACCCCTCCAGGCTTCTCTGGGAGCATCACTCACAGGCCCTCTTGATCCTTGTAAGCCCTCCTCTCTGCCTAGCTCCCCAGCCAAGCGTGGGGCTCTGCCCTCTATCACAATCCCGACACTCCAGCATCTTCCTCCAAATAACTCAGCCTTGAAGCCCCTGAGGCCCCATCCTTATCAACAGTTGGAAGAACCAATATTTATATGGTGAACAATCTGTAGAGCAAAGCGTCCAGCCTATCTCCTGGAGTTTCATATTAGCCTTAGCTTAAAGTAGCTCATCAGAAAGCTGGGTATTTGGAACACAGCATCGTGACCCTTCTGGAGGCAGGAGGGTATTGTGATTAGGAATCTGGGTTCCGGGGATGGACTGGTCTGGGTTTTCGTCTAGCCCTCCCACCTCTTGCCTATGTGCCCTTAAACAAATGATTTCACCTGACTCAGTTTCCTCCTCTCTAAAATGGGCATAATAATGTTGCTCACCTCCTGAGTTTATCTGGGGGTGGGATTTTCAATCCCTAATACCTATAAATGGTAGCTGGTGTTATTTATTTTTATTCTGGGAAAATTCCTTTGGGTCCTTGTGGTAGGTGGCTAGAGAGAGCACTGTGAGAGAATCATTCTGGAATTCACTGGCCGCAGGGTTGTTGAAGACATTGTGTGGTCATTTCTCTCGGGGTTTTCTTTGTGAAGGGCCAAGGAAAGGATGTGATTTCTTTTCTGAGTAGAGAAAGCCACGCGTCTCTGGAATATTTGCTTTATCTTTACATTACAGATCTCATGAAGCTTATAATTGTCGATGTTTCCCTCTTTTATGAGGCCACCAGAGGAACGGGCTCCAATATCTGTATAGAACTTTAGAGAAGGCCGTGTGTGTGTGTGTGTGTGTGTGTGTGTGTGTGTGTGTGTGTGTGTGAATCTTACTTCTGGCTTATTTCCTGACCTTGTTTTTCCTTATCTCGATATCTCTCAAGTATGTATTTTATCATTTTGTATTTTATAACATTTGTTCATTTGTCCCTAATCCTTTAATGACTAACTTGTGATATTAATGACCATTGTTAAGAGCCACCATCATTTAGTGATGATTAAGAATTAACCAAGAATTAACCTGTTTAATCACACAATAACCATATGAGAAAGGAGCTGTTATTATATTTTTTACCTTTTTTTTTTTAAGATTTTATTTATTTGACAGAGAGAAACACAGCCAGAGAGGGAACACAAGCAGGGGGAGTGAGAGAGGGAGAAGCAGGCCTCCTGCCGAGCAGGGAGCCCGATATGGGACTCGATCCCGGGTCTCCAGATCATGACCTGAGCCAAAGGCAGTGGCTTAACCAACTGAGCCACCCAGGCGTCCCTATTATTTACCTTTTATTTTTAGGTTTTTTTTAAGGTTTTTATTTATTTAGTTGAGAGAGAGAGAGAGAGGGGGGGGAGAGAGAGAGAGCACGAGCAGAAAGGGACAAGCAGACTTTCTGCTGAGCAGGGAGCCAGACTTGCGGCTTGCAGCTCCATCCCAGGACCCCAGGATCATGATCTGAGCAGAAGGTAGATGCTTAACGGGCTGAGCCACCCAGGTGTCCTAGGGGCTGTTATTATTAATCAAATTTTATAGACATTGAGGTTCCAAAAGACTAAGTTACCCACACCAGGTCCTATGGCTTAGTAAGAGCTGGGTAGGGACCTGTACTGTCCGACTCCAGAGCTGTACCTTCACTCTGCAATATGCCTCTGATAAATAGAAGGGAGGTACACAGGTAGGTATCTAGGGGATACGTGTATGCAGATGACAGATTAGATAAATAAGTAGAGACAGATAGGATAGGCATAGATGGCAGATAGACAGTGAGATTAAAGATATGATTGGTTTTTCCATAAGATAACCAGAGTCTCCTCCATGGGGGGATATAATTCTAGCCCGAGGCAATAGAACTTGATGCCTTAGCTTGAACAATCCTACCATAAAGAAATGTTCATTCTCCCTTAGGGCTTTTGAAAATTGAGACACTTGTGGATGTTCATTAATGCCTTTGTGGACCCCTATTCATTCATGCATTCATCCATCATACAATTACTATGTGGCTGGGCACGGGGGACAAAAGAGATAACTAAGACATGATGTGTCCCCACCCTCGAGGGGCTCCTGACTCACTGAGTGAGACATGCACAAAGACTAGCGATCACAGTGCAGATGCTAGAACCCGGGCCTCTTCAGGGTGTTTGGGAAAAACAAAGGCAGCCAGGGGTGGGGAGCAGAAGGTCAACGAGGACCAGGAAATGCTTTAAGTCATCATCTCATTGGGAAATGCTTCTAAGAGGGGGAGTTGAGCAAAGAGCAGAGAATGATTAAGGGTTTTCTGGGCTGCGGGAGGACAGGCAGAATCACATGGGCAGAAGCACAAAGGCGGGGGAGACCGGGGCACATTGGAGAAGCTGCAAATAATCTGTTCCGATTGAAAGGCAGGCGATGTGTTGAGTGGCCTAAGAAATGGAGCTGGACAGGTAAGGAGGCCAATTCCTGAACAGCCAAGGCATTTGGAGTTCATCATACAGCAGATGGGGAGTCCTAGAAATGTCGAAGGCAGGGCAGGGACCTGGTTTGAAGAAGTCATCTGCGAAGTCAGAGCCGCGTGGAGTGTGGAGGCAAGGAGACCAGGTAAGGGGCAGTTTTTACCACCCAGTTCGGAGCCTGATACCATTGGTGTGTCACTGCCTCAAAAAATATCCCATGATCACCTACTAAGCACCAGGCACCGTGGTCGGCATTGGAGACATGGTAATAAACAACATGGGCAAACCTCCTTGCCCTCAGAGACGCACAATAAACAATAGACGTAGTAAACAATTTCTATGACATGAGAAGGGAAGGAGAGCTACAGAAAAAGGCAAAATAGAGCACAATATGGAGAATTGGCACTGTGAGGTTGGGGCTGGCTTGAGACCTTTTCGAGAAGGTGATGTTTAAACCAAAAATGCGAAGAAAGCAGAGGCCATATGAAGGACTCTTTCCTTGTTAGATTTCTACAGACTTTCACAACCCAGGGTAGTGGACTTGGGATCTGACAGGCCTGGGGTCAGTTTCCAGCACCTTGGGCAGGAAACTGCCCCCTGAGCCCTCATTTCTCCCATGCATCTTACCTCCCAAGGTTGCGGTAAGAGCACGACAATAAGGACACAACGGTGCTTTCTAATCTGACAGCCCAGATGTAAAGGGGTTATTATGAATCTTCTCTCTGAAATCCCTTTCCGGGCCTCTTTGCGCCTGAGAAGCCAGTGCAAGAGAAAGCCGTGGAAGACTTGCTGACAGCCTCTTGCTCAAGGCGGGCAGGGGGTGGTAGGGGCAGTGAGCAGCTTCTCTACGTTTCAGCGAGGATGAAAATGGGCCACGGGCTGGGCCTGTGGCATTGTGGCTGTTGCCTCCGCCATGCACCACTGGGCATGAAGCCACCATGTGCCAGAGCTGGAAGAAAGCCCTGCTGAACAATCCAGCTCAGCTCCTACAGGATAGATGGGGGTGCTGAGCTCAGGGACGGCAAGGGACCGACCCATGGGCACATGGTGAGTAAGTCAGAAACCCCTGGAACTGGGCTCTAGGTCTCCTGCCTCCCAAGTGGGTCATGGTTGAGCGGGGAGGCCCCTTGACCTGAGTGAATTTGTTAATAGTTAGGGTGTGCCCCAGCTTTTTTTTTTTTTTTTTTTTTTTTGGCCCTACTGAGGCTTCCTTTGGGGACCTGGGGCCCATTGCTAAAAATGAGAGGAATAGCTAACATTTAGCATTCTTCCAAGAGATTTCCATTCATGATCTCACTGACCCAATAACCCTATGAAGTAGTATTAACCCTATTTTTATTGGTGAGGAAGCCAAGGCTCAGAGCAGTTAAGTGACTTGTCCAAGGTTACACGTTAGAAGTGGGGGAACTGGGGGCACCTGGGTGGCTCAGTCAGTTAAGTGCCTGCCTTCGGCTTGAGTCATGGTCCCAGGGTCTTGGGATCAAGCCCCAAATTGAGATCCCTGCTCAGTGGGGAGTCTGTCTCTTCCTCTGTCCCTCACCCCACTTGTTCTATCTCTTCCCCACCAAAATAAATAAATTAAATTAAAAAAAGAAGTTGGGGAGATGAACAATTTTGGCAGTTTTGTTGATGAATTTTTGTACTTGGCCACTAAGTTGTACAGGTGCGAGATGAGTGTACATAACGATTGTGTGTGTGTGTGTGTGTGTGTGTGTGTTTGTGTGTGCGTGCGTGCATGTGTGTGTATGTGTGAGCACATGATGGTTGTCTGTGGTTGGTTGTGAGTTGCCTTTGGCTCAGGTCATGATCCCAGGGTCTTGGGATGGAGGCTCCTTGCTCAGTGGGGAGCCCGCTTCTCCCTCTCCCTCTGCCTGCCACTCTCCCTGCTTGTGCTCTATCTCCCTCTCTCTCTCTGACAGATAAATAAAATCTTTAAAAATCAATCAATAAATTATTTTTTTAAAAAAAGGAAGTGCAAATTCCTGAGCCCTAGCCCAGTCCTACTGAATCAGAGACTTGGGGTGGGGCCCAGGAATCTGTGTTTTAATGAGCACTCCAGGTGATTCTGATGCCGCTCAAGGTAAGCCTTAGATATAGGCATAGGCGGGAGGGGACCAAAGCATGCTGGGATGCCACTTCCATGTACATGTCCACACGTGCCCAGGGCCCATCACTTTACAGTTTACCAAGGGCCTTCTCACCTATAACCTCTGCTGATCCTCTTAATGGGGATCCCGCCCACTTTCCAGATGAGTAAACCGACTTCCAGGGAGGTGAGGTCATACAGCAGCTACTCCTTGATGGATGCCAAGCATAGCAATCTTCTCTGTCCACCAATTGCCTGTCTTGGATCCTCCTACCCTTGCCCGCCATGCTGGTCCAGGGCTCTTCCTGACCACAGCAGCCTCCCAGAGGAAAGAGAACAGAGAGATAGCCAACCTTGGCTTTCTGCCCACCCTGCCCCACCCCCTCTTCCTCTTGTCAGCAGCAACTGTAGAACAAGTTCCCCTCTTCCCCAGGTGACTTCACCTGGCCAGGAAGGAGAGCAGTGTCCACAGAAGTAAAAGGGGCTCCAGGGGCCCAGTGGCTATTTTCTAGGGGATACCTAAAAGTGGGGGCAGCAGAAAAGTTTGAGCTCAGAGTCCCCTCTCCATTTCTTCCTCTGGATATGGGAGCTTCACTAGAGTTGGCCCAGCCCCAGTGGAGGGTGAAAGGTAGGGCCACAAGCTGATTTCTGCCCAGGCCTGTCTCCCATTCTGACCACACAGCTGCTCTCGGGCCCCTGGAAGGAAAGTGAGAAGCCTATCTAGTTTGCCAGAGGGGCTGGGGGTAACAAGAAGAGACAGAGAGTGGGGGGCATGTCTGGGTCCATGGAATTAAGGTATATACACAGCCAAGAGGCCATAAAAGTAGGCGTAGGTCCAGAGCATGTTGGCAAACATCTGACCCAGTGATTCTCAGCTAAGGATGTGTGCGATTTCTTGCGGGGGTGGGGGATAGGTTTCCATTCTCAGGGGTCATGAGTTCTTTGAGGATTGAACTCTTATATTCTTATTTTTATGGTAATCTAAACATGATTTTTCTTACACTTACAACAACAGTTGTAATTCACACTGGAAGACATTTTCATAGTCTCTGTTCAATTCTGAAGCTATTTCTCAAATGAGGTACATGCAAATCTGGGGGTGGAAGTTATAGTTGTTCAAAGATATCATTTCAGCAACTGGCTCCGCTGGACTATTCATCCTGTAAAGGGAAGAGCTATGGATTCTGCTCCATGACTGAGAAGCACTGATTTGGTTCAGCCCCTTCATGTTGCAGTCGAGGACACTGAGGCCTAGAGAGGGCTGAGCAATTGCCTGAAGTCTTCCGGAAAGTCAGGAGCAGGGCTGAGACCCCAGAGCTGGGCTCCCACTATCTGGCTCAGAGCTCTTATTATCACACTTGTAGGGGTCATGGCTCAGGCCGTGGCAGAGTCAGGGAGAGTGACAGAAGGGTGAGTCTCAGAGAGTTCCATTAAGATTTGTCTGGTCCTCCTTCTGTTCGTGGGATTTACATGGAGTCACTTGGATCTCTTTAAGAGATTTGGCCAGCCAGAGGGTAAATGGGGGAGAAGGGTGGGCTCAAATTTTCATGCCACAGTGACAATGATTTCTCCATTCTGTGAGACACACACACAGATGGACCAAGGGTAATCCCTGCTCTCTCCCAGCTCCAGCGCTGTCTGGGAAGGAGGTGCAAAGATCATGGCAATGCCTCGCAACTCTTCAAAGTGGATTCTCCCATCCATCTTGCTAACACACATTTATTGAACATTTACAATCCACCAGGTACTTTACCTGTAAGATGTCGAGATGTCGTTGAAGAAGGTGTGGCCCCATTTTGGAGATGGGGAAAATGAGATCCGGGAAGGTTAAGTAAACTGCTTCTAGGTGGCAGAGCCAGGTGGACGGATTCCTGGGAACATTTTCTTAATATTTTCCTGTCTCGTGTGATCCTTGTGGTAATAGCCTTGGAAATGGGCCTGGTGGGTCATTATTCCCATTTCACAGTTGGACCCCAGAGTATGAATCTAGGAAGTATTCTGTTTGCTTCCTTAATGTAGTGACTGCTCACCAACCTTATGCTGCCCCATCAGAGACCTGAGACAGTGAGGTCTTTGCAGATCTGGTAACATCAGAAAAAAATATTGAAAAATCGATGGTGACTGCAAATTCATTAGGATTATAAATTGGTTGAAAATAAATCTATCTTGCTAAATGTTTTCCATGTAATAATAATTTCCAGGCACTATGGGGAAGGTTTTTGTTGTTGTTTTGTTTCCTTTTTTGGGTTTTTTGTTTGTTTGTTTGTTTTGGTTTTTTGGTTCCTTTTGCACTTGGAGCATGTTTGCTTATTTTCTGGATTTTCTGGGAGAATAACTTGGGGATTGATTTTCAACTCATTCTTCTTGCTCTGGTCATTCAACAATATTTGCACAAACTTTGAAATATTACCCCTGATTCTAAATAAATCATCCCCAAAACAAGGAAGTTGAAACTGAAATGTTTCCATCTGCTAATCCTAGCTTCCATAAGTTTGTGTAAGCTAGGATGAATATACAACCTTTCAATGTAACATAATCTGCTTTTCAAGTGATTTGCCTTTAAGTTTTGCAAATTGAATTTTTTTTGCCAATGATGCTCACGTTCTTTATCTTTAACCTATGCTCTTACCAGTTTCAAAATACACCCCCTTTCAACTTAAGAGGCTTTTGCTTAGCATCTTTTCGACTGTGCCGTGGTAATCATTTGTTCCTATTGGGAATGCTGCTTGCTGTCAGGATTGAAGTGCTGTATGCTTCCTGGAACAGGGATAGACTTGGGCAGAGCTTGAAAGTATTGGCAAGGAAAATGCCAGCAGGCATATTGTCCACACACACAGCACACCAGGTGGGGTGTGAGGTGAGGGAAGCCTCTGAAGGCAGTGAAAAGGATCAGGGTGTGTGGTTTATTGTGGACCACATACTGCTACCTCAGTGTTGGTCCATACCCTCTGAGCCTTGGTGCTCCTAACCTTGGCTCTCCCTCAAAAATTGATTTGGGCCCTGCTCCTAGGCAGCAGCAGAGCAGACTTTAGGCTCAGAACTGTTGCCTGCACGTGTTAATCCTTCCACCAAAATGAAAGAAGTACCCTTCAATGCACCTGACCAGGAAGAATGGGAGTTTCGATGAATTAGAAATAATGCCCACAAGTAAAGAATGAGCTCCTCCCTTCAAAGTGAATGATGCACTAAAAATGCTTAAAAGAGTCAAAAAATGTGCTGATGCATCGCACAGTATGTCAAAATGACCAACAACTGGAAAAACAATCATGAAGGGAGTATGATTTTTTTGTTCTCAAGTTCATCGTTTAGAATCAACTTTTTTTTTTTCATCATTTCACTTGGAGCCAGACCACACGAGTTGGAACAAAGGTCTTCCTCTCATTCGTCCTAGAGTTGCCTAAAGCACCACTGGGTCCATGCTTGAATTGCTTTCTGCTGGGCCTCATGCCTCCTTTTTCTACACACTTGCACTGCAATATCTGTCTTGAAGTAGATTCTCTGGCTTCAGAATTCAGAGAAGAGATACATGTGGACAAATGGAGGTCAAATCAACCCAATAGCTAGTACAGATTCAAAGTAGATTTCTTCCTTTTTTAAATGGGTTTTTCTGTGTTTTCTAGATTTCCCACATTACCATGTATTACTTTTGTAATTAACAAACATAAATCTCACAATAAGCAGCTGAATGCATGTATTCAAAATGCAGAACCAAACCAGGTACAAAACACTGTGATGGATACTTTGGGATTGGGACTGTGGGCCCCTGTACTGTGCCGTCTGGTCCTACTGGAGGCTTACTCTCCCAACTAATAACTGGGCTCCTCTCAAACTTCCATGGTGGCTTCATCTGCCAAGAGAGCCAAGGAAGGAGGTAGGGTGCTCAGGTCTCTGTCACCAAGGGAGTGAAGTGATTAATGTAAGGGAACACATAGTAAATTGAGACCCGGTTGGGATAGGATGGCAACACTGAAGACAGGACAGTATTTCTACCCCAAAGACTAATGACCTGTCTATACAGGCATCTATTCTATTGCCTTCCGCTCCCTTGACCCTCAGGCAGGCCTAGAGTCCCCTTTCTTCCCACCCCCTTCCCCCAGTCTGGGGAAGACCTCTTTTGCCCTCTCCCTGACAGTCTGTCTGGGACAGTCTGTCTCCCTAACCCCGGCAAAGCATTAAAAATTGAAAGCTCCTTTGAAGAGAAAACAGTTTAATAAAAGCTCTATCCATTTTTCATGAGGAGATCAGGAGAAGGATGGTACAGAGAGTAGAGGCAGGATGGGGGAGACAAGCGGGAGTGGGGACAGCAGGCAGTGAGGGGCTTGGGGAAATCCCTCATGGGAGCTCAGCAGAGCAGGATCCAGGAAGGGCAGCCTCCTCCTTACCCAAAGCTCTGATGGCCCCAGTGCCCTCTTCTTTTCTCACTTCCTCTTAGCAGGATCCATGCCAGGCCTGTCAATACTGGGAAATATGGCTTCCCCTCTGAGGAAACCTCCTGCCTTCTCTTTGAGGAAGGCCTCAGAGCACCTGGGCTGCACTCCCTCAGAGGAGTGGGAGCATTAGATAACCTCTGGTCCCGGGGTCTCCTCTTTCACCACTGAGCAGCTTCCCAGGTTGGGTGAGACAAGGCTTGTTACTTGAGCCCTGGCCACATATTTGGCACCCAGAGTACTAGGTAGGGCAGGGTAAGGCAAGACCACCAGGCTGGTCACTGGGCAGAGGGTTGAGCTTTGGGAACAAGTACAACAGAGAGATTGGGGCATGGGGGGTGCTAGGGGAATGAGGTCCAATCTCCAGCTCATGTTCTTTGGACCCTAGAACCTTTTCCAAAGAGACACAACTGCATTCACTGTTGGGTTTAGCCTCTACCCTTTCTTATCAGTCCCACCTCAACAAAGACAGGTCCACCCAGGAAAGAGACTTCATAGACTGGTCCTGGCAGGAGAGCTGTGTACCTTGGTGTGACTGGGTCTATCTCTGGCACACGGTTCTGTGTGTGCATCAGTGTCTGCACGTGACAGTGTGTAATAACAGTATGCATGTGACTGAGTGTCCATAACCGGGGTGTGTGTGTGTAAGCAAGGATGTGGGATGGTGCCCATGGGTGACAGTCCTTGTCCCTACTGCTCCCTGCTTCTGAACAAAAACAAGCCCTTCCCTGAGCCCATGCTAGAGGGCAAGTACAACAGCGAAGGTGGGTGAGAGGGAAATGGAAAGCACTAAAAAGAGGGCAAGCCCAAGGGAACTGAACAGCCTCTGGGGCCTAGAAGATAGGCAGGATGGATGGGCCAGCCCAAGCCACAAAGCTGTTCCCTGCGAGCCCTGGGAACTGAGGAGGAGTTTGCTCTCTTAGTCTCCCCACTCAGGAGGGCAGGAGAATGTGTGTGTGTGTGTGTGTGTGTGTACAATGAGCAGGGGCTTCTTTTTCATCAGCATGGTCAGGTGGGGCTTCAGGGGACATTCCTGGATGAGGGTTGAGGAGGAGAATGAGAGGCTCATTGGTGGTGTCTCTATAGGTTTGGGGGTCCAGCTTTCAATGAAAGACCCAGGATAATTTTGGCAGAGTTTCTTCTCCACTCTTTTCTGCCCCAGCAGAAGTCATGTCCCCAGGTCCCAGCTTCCAGATGGCTGGGGTAAGGAGTGAGGTCTTGGATCTGGAAGAGAATTTAGGACAAGTGTTAGGTAGCCCACCTGGGCCTTCTTCTGGGTTTGCTCCAAACATGTGTCCACCGAACCATTCTTCTATCCATCTACTCAACACTTGCTTGGTGAGACTTGCCTCTTGCTCCAGGGATCTCATCAGGACATTGATCAGACAGACAGATCCCTACCCTCCAAGATCATGGAATATAGTGCATTCTTAGCCATACTTCTCTGTGACTGCATATATGTTGCCTCTTTCATGGCTCTGTGAGGCAGGTGGCTGACCTGTAATGGCAGTTCACTTTGGTAGCTTGACAAGCCAGGGAGCCAGAGCCAGAGAACCTGACATTCCCCATGTGACCTTGCCAATGTCCCTGCCAGATCCTTTGTTTTCCCATTTGTACTGGGACTGGCTGCCCTGTGATAGGCTCAGAGGGCCTTTCCTGCTTCAGTGACTGTTCTTGACTATGTATAGATGCTGTAAGATCTAGCATGGACAATTCCAGGGAAATTTCCCCCTTGGCCAATGGCTCTGGATGGCCTTAGGCAGTTGATGGCATCTTGGTATCTCTTTAAGCTTCATTTCCTCAACTGTAAAGAGTGCATAATAAAACTACCTTCTTCAGAAGATCTTTGGAGACATTAACTGTAGGTGCTCATGTGTATAGAAGTCCTGACACATATCCCATGAGCCAAGAACAACATGAGGCCATTGGACTGGGACTGGTGTTGGCATTGTGGACAGTGTTCTCATCCTTCCATGCTTGGCTCCCCCTGCATGTTGAGGCAGGAGTATGAGTTAAGGTGGTGGGCATGGGAATTGGTAGTTGAAGGAGCTAGTCTGCGTCTTGAGGAAATCTGACAAGGGAACCAGGGAGAGAGCTCATACTAGGTATGAGCTTCATTTGTCCTGTTCATGTGAGCCCAATGTTAGGAGGTTTCCATAGGCCCCAGGGCAGATCCAAGGGGTGGTTGCAATGCCCCATTTCATTGTTCTTCCCTCCCCCCAACCAAGTCATCCCTTAAATGTGAAGGCCAGAGTTGAAGAATAGCCACTGGAATCGTCCTTGATGGGGAAGGCATAGCAGAACAGGGAAACAAAACAGCAGGACAATGGTCATGGGCTCGAATCCTCTTTCCCCTCTTCCCTCTTCTCAAAGCCCTCTTCCATTCCTCACCCTTACCCTCCTTAAAGGAAGGAGTGAAGGAGTGGCCCTTCTCCTCCAAAATCTGAGTAGTCCATCCATCAGGGTACCATGCTTCAGTCATTTTATCCCTTCTGCTGCTTTCCTGCCCTTAACCTACAAATACATTCTGGTTTTTCCCATCTGAAAATATTCTCTCCTCCATGTTATATACCCTCTCAAGCTCCCACACTCCTGCTTGTCTACCTGGTCATAGCCAAGTATCTTCGTGCACTGTCTCCTGGCCTGGACAGCTTTCCACTCTACTCTCACCACAAAAGCCATTGATGTCTGTAGGACTCCAAGTCATCTCCTCCCAGGGTGGCCTTGACAACACCCATTTGGTTTTAGCACCATTGTCCAGCCTCTCCTTGCTGTTGCCCCTTCCAGGCTTTATTTGAAACTGTGCTCTCTGAATCCTCCTTTCTCTCTCCTAGTCCTCAGGATTCTGCATGCTTTCCCTTGGATTCCTTCTCTTTTTCCAATATCTTACCTTGGGAAACTCATCTATTCCTATGGCCTCAACTCTTTCCCCATGACAGAGGAAGAGTGGGCATGTGAAGCTGGACCAGGAAGGGGAGGCCTCTCACCTAAGGAAGGAGAAATGAGTGCTGAAGAAGAGACCACCTCTGAGTTCCCCCAGGCCAAAGTCAGTGATGTCGGTGAACTGCTATATTTGAGTTTCTAGTGTTCCTCCTCCCCTTCTCTTTCCTCCTGCCCCATCCACCTTTCTTCTCCTTCTTTCTTACCCACTACCTAACATCTCAGTGCTCACTACATTCTAAGAGCTTTGTCATGTTGGAGGCCTCAGCAAGGAGGAGGTTGGTGGCATTGGAGGTGAGCGAGTAAGGGGAAGAATGGTGAGGACTGAGTGGGAGAGCCAGGCGAGGACCAGAACAGGCAGGGCCCTGTAAGCCATGGGGAGGACCTGGGGCTTGGTTCTAAGGCAAATTAGAGGCTTCTGAGGGGTTGTGAGCATGAAAGTGACTCGATCTAATTTGCATTTTTAAAAGACCCACTGTGGTCTCTGTGTTGAGAATAGAGTGTGGAGGTGAGAAGAGGTCCACTGGGGTGAGCAAGGATGGTGGCTTGAGTCAGGCTGGTGAAAGGGGAGGTGCTGAAGGGTGGCTGGATTAAGATATATTCTAGGGATAGGGTGGCTAGACTGGCTGATGGAATGGATGTAGGTGATGAGAAAAAGAAAAGATTCAAGGGTCTGGGGATGGAGCAACTATCTGGTTGGTGATACCATCTGTGGAGCCAGGGAACATGTGGGGAAGGAAGATTTGAGGGAAACTCAAGAACTCTGCCTTGGCTATGTTAACTTCAAGATCCTACTAGATATCCAAGTCGGGGGTATTATGTGGGCAGTTGTCTGGAGCTCAGAGGTATGATCAGGGCAAGAGGTATAAATGTGGGGGCTCCTGGCTGGCTCAGTTGGTTAAGCCATTGCCTTCGGCTGAGGTCATGATCCCAGAGTCTGGGGATCGAGTCCCACATCGGGCTCCCAGCTCTGCAGGGAGTCTGCTTCTCCCTCTGACCTCTCCCCTCTCATGTTTTCTCTCACTCTCAAATAAATAAATAAAATGTTTTTTTTTTTAAAGAGGCATAAACATGGAAGTAATCAGAGTTTTTACCTGGGGTGTTTGAACTTGATCTCCCCTCTAACACTGTCCTCATGTAGGTCTCAGCTCAAACATTGTCTCTCACCCCAGGTATGCTCGATCTCACACTCTATTTAATTTCCTTCCATGCGTTCATCACTTGCTGAAGTAGTCTTGTTCACTTACTTATTTACATGCTTCTCCACCACGCCAAACTGTAAGTTCCATGAGGGCAAGGGCTGTCATCTGCCTTTATTTACTGCTGGATCCCCGTGGCCTAGAACAGTGCCTGACACATAGTAGATGCTCACCAGGTATTCGTGGACTGAATGAATAAGCACTTTACTGTGTGTCAGCTGCTTTCATTCTGACAACAACCCTGTGGAAGTGGTAGCTGTCACCCCCAGCTTTCAGAGCTGGAAGCTGAGCCTTAGGGAGCTCACTGAAAGTTCTAGGCCACTCACTAGGAGGTGGCATTCCTGGGGTTCAATCCCAGGTCTCTGGCTCCATAACATGAAAGTGCTTTTGAGAGAAGGCTTGGGTTATGTTTCTCCTCAGCCACCTTTTTGCTCTGAGATCTTGGACAAGTTCTTAAGCAGTTCTGGACCCTCAATCTCTTCTCTCAGCTGGGCAGGGTAAGTATCCCTTACTTCCGGGATTATTCCAAGTACTCCATGTGAAAAGCCGTGCTAAAGAGCTTTGTCTGCTCTATCAATGTATATATTATGTATGGGGTTAATAACTTCTTTGGGCTTCAGTCTCTTTATCTGAATAGTGGGTGGGAGTTGAAGAGAGTGTGGAGTGGAGTAGATGATCTCTGACCATCCTTCTAGCACTGACATCCCAAGAATCCTGGGTCTCCAACTTTTGTAGAGATGAATTGAGTTTACACATTCCAACTGTAAGCATCGCAAACACAGGGGCCTCTACTTTGGCCACAGAAACTTTAGCTCTGTGGATGTGGGAGGCCTCTTTGAAGCTTGAGGGAGGTAAATTGAGGACAAATCAAAGGAAGTTCTTCCTCACCCCAACTTAATGAACTTATGGGTTTCATTATGCACAGGAGTGGTCTAGGCAGGAAACAGGAACGGCTTTGGATAGAATGATAAATGCCAGAGACACGGATGGTTCTGAGCAGGGGCTGGCAACACTGACATCTAAGGTCAATAGGAGGAAACTGGGCCCTTCGGGCCCAGGGACCAGCCATAGACTTCCAGAGTGGCAGCCATGGGTGGTGGGAATTGGGGTGGGGAGAAGTCACTGAGACTATCTACCTGGACTCCCTCCATCCAACTCCCTTAGCTTAGCCCTGGACTAGGGGTTGATGGGCAGAGTAGGAGTGGGAATTACAGGAGAGGAAGTAGGATTCAGAGATTCCTAATCTGAACCTCCACCCACCTTCTCAGAAAGGCTTGGTCTGACTATGCCAACACTCCCCAGCTGCTGTAAGGAATGTCTGGCATATGATCTCCCTTTTCTTCTGCCTCACCCCCATCTGCACCTGGTGACATCAGCTGGAAGGAAAGACTCTGTTCCTTCCACACACTGCAGGGCAAGGTGGAGATTGGTAGCCCTGGGAAATCAGTGGGGTTTGGCCCTGGTGCCTTGCTCTCAACCATCTCAAAGGCCCTCTATTTCTCCCATTTCTGTCCTCCTTCTTCCAAAAGCCAGTACTTAGGGTCTTGCTCTCAGCTGGCTGTCAACTAAGGTGTTAACTGATATCTAAGGTGTTACCTGATAAGTAAGGTGTTAGTTGACAACGAAGGTGTTAGTTGATAAGGCTTAACACCCCTCAAGGGGTATGTGCCTTTTAATAGGGGATTGTTGACAAGGACTGGCCTTCAAGACTCAAATGATATATGCTATATTGGTGGAATTTCAGGCAATGGTGTTGATTATGGGTGGAGGTGTGGGTAGTCCCCTCTAAATCATACCACTTAGGTAATCACTTATTCATAAGGTCACATGTGTGCACACACATACATACACACACATATCTCTATCACTCTTGCAGAAAGGTTCTGAATTGTGTGTATATAGGTGTACATTTTTATGACATGTAATAGTAACAAACACATACCACTATGATAGGCACTATTCTAAGCACTTGATATATATTAACTTAATCTCATCCTCACAGTAGCCTTAGGGGGACATACTATCATTGTCCTGATTTTACAGTTGAAGAAGTAGAGACTCAGAGAGGGGACATAACTTGCCACCAGGCCACACAGCTAGTTGGAGGCAGACCGTGTAGATAGACCGCATTCAGGGTCTTCGCTACCATACAAACCGTTCTCACCCGGGTATGCAGTAGGGCATGTTCACTGTAGTGTGGGTATATCCTAGGATGTGAGGGTGGTGTTCTTGTTTGCAAATCCATACCCCAAGTTTTTAACTCCTAAAGTATAGATAGGGCTCAGGAGAGGTCTCTCTGAGTAGAAAGAACGTGTGATTGTGGGAGGTGTAGGTCTGTGTGGTGCGAGGGCTCCATGGGCTGAGGTTGGCTGCTGTTGGTGGTGTTTACTGACTCTGTCGGGCTGCGTGTACAACGGCATCCTAAGCTCATCAGTCACGAGATAGTCCTGTGATCTCTCTGCCCCGCTTCCAGCTCCTATTTTGCACCTCACCCTGCTGCCCTTTGGAATTGCCTCCATTAGGAGTCTGGGCTCTGCCAGAGTCAACTGTGGAACAATGAGAATCAGCCTCTGGTTGGCCAGCAGGGAAGATGACCCTGGTGCCCAAATAAAGGCAGACAAAAGGAATGGATTGGAAGTGAATAAAGGGAAGGTGTGTAGGGAGGGTGGTATGGGTTAAGCCTTGGTAGGGCTTCCGCCAAGTAGGGGTGGGATGATAGGAGCAGAGGTGGGAAGTGAGCATGTGTGAGCATGTGTGCGTGCATCTGTGCGTGTGTGTGTGTGTGTGTGTGTGTGTGTGTGTGTGTGTGCTTCTCCTCCTTGAGGGAGGGGACTCTGGGAAATGAAGTTTTCAAAGAGGCTGACAGCCCATAGCTCTTTTCCTATGGGCACAGGGGAACCACTGACTTGTCTTATAGGTGGGGAAGACATGATAGGATGAACCTGTTAACAAAGGTTGTCCAGAACGCAGCATGAGTAAGGTGGGGTGGAGGGGGACAGGCCAGAGGCTGCAGTAGCCTGAGCTGGGTGTGGCTGTGTGTCTGTGAGGAAGCTGGGAAGGGCATGCAGGCAAGACTGTGGAATTAAAGTTGCTGTGGCTATAAGAGGGGGAGAAGCCTGTGGCCCTGTGGAAACCAACAGTGGGTTTTGTAGCCTGGAGGTCAGGAGAAAAGTCTGGGTTGGAGATGAGGCTTTAAAAAAAATTTACAGATAACTTTCTTATTGCTTTTTCTTATTGCAAAAGCAATACGTGCTTATTTAAAGATATGGGGCAAATGCAGACAAGCAAAAATAAGACAGCAATAATTTGCAACATCCCTGCCAGAGTTAACAAGTATTAACGTTCTGGCGTGTCTCCTCCTTCTGGTCTTTTTCCCTCTGTACATATTTACTGGTTTGGTTTTTATAAAGTGACTTTAAGGCAGATTGTAAACACTTTCCGGCACTAAATTTAATGTCTAGGTTCTTTTTTGTGATAAAGCATTCAGCACTATGGGTAAATTTGAATGTATACACTTTATGTTGTTTTTAAAGTGTCACCATTATAATGATTGTTGTCATGAATATCACTGTGGTCAGTGAAACGAAGATTTGGAGACTGCCAACTGTATCCCTCTTGGCCCCTCCCTTCCCAGGGCCCACTAGCGGAGGTGCCGTGCGATAGTCTGTCTGGGTTTGGCTGTTTAGAACCCTGCCAAGGACAGGCTGTGGGACCTTGGGCAAGTCTCTTTCTCTCTCCAGGGCCTCAGTCTCCCCATCTGCTCAATGGAAGAGATTAGACTTGGTGAAGTTCTTGAGTTTTCCTGGGCGATGTCCTCTCTGAACACTTTCTTTGCTTTTGTTCTTTTTAGTAGCTTTCTCGCCCCCCGCCCCCGTCTCCTTCCCTCTCTGGGCTCCCTATTTCCTTTTTTCATTTCCTCACTTCTCCCCACCTGTTTTTTGGTCCACTTCTCCTCGACTCTCCTATTGGGTCAAACTGCTTGTGAAGCCACTTTGGAGCTGGCCTGCTGGGCCGACCCTTCTATTCCACGCCTGGCAGAGACCTGCCATGGAAAGGGCCTCTGGGGACGTCGTCGCTGCCCTAGCAGCTCGAGTGACACTGGGCCTTCCTGGCACTGGTTGTGCGGTAACTGGGTAGGCAGGCGAGACCCTCCTGAAGTGAAAACTGAGTCTCTGGGGAGGGATAGGGAAGGTTGAGGATTTCTTGAGTTTATCCTAAAGCGGTAATCCTTCAAAGAAGGGTGGCACCAGTGAAGGGCCATTGAATCCGAGTTTCTGGATCCCAGTTGGTGACCAGGATCTCTGGGCAACTCCTGGTGGTCTGGGGACCAGTTCTTTGAAATGAGTTGCAAACAGGTTGTGGGTGTGTGTTCCCACGGTCCAGGCTTTTCATCAAGATGCTCAAAAGTCACATGACTTCAGAAAACAGATTAAGAAGGCCTGTCCTTGGAGGTCGTCTTGTCCTTCTCCTTGTCTTCAAGGATCTACTCTCTGGTACCCAACACAGACACACACAAGTCCAGATGCTGGGCATTTACTCCAGTGATGTATCATGATCGGGAAGGTGACATCAGTCTTGCTCAGGGATGTGCTCCCCACATATCGCTTTGGGGAATCCCTGTCCTTTTAGCCCCTATCCAGTGCCTTCTGCCTCTTCCAAAGTTTCCTGTGATGGGCAGAATTTTCTTAGCCAGGAGGCCAGACTTGGGGCATCTGCATGGGAGGGAGCAAGGGCCAGAGCATCTGCTGCCTGGGGCCTCTGGAAATGCCTGAGGACGGGAGTGTGTGTAGCAATGCAGAGCTGGAATGGAGAGGATTAGATAATTGACCTCATAATTGACCTAATTAGTGAGTGGCTGTGTGGAGAGCCCTTGGGGACACTAGGCCTGCAGGTGGCACAAAGGCCAGGCAGAAAACACACAGAGGCTGTGAGAGCCAAAGCCTGGGCATTTGCCAACAGTTGGAGAAGGGACTGCATCACAGAGAGAGGGGCAGGACCCAAGGGCACCAAGAAGAGAGGGACAGGGGCAAATGGGGGTCAGTGAGAAGGAGAGGGGCAGGAGAGACCTTGAGAGCAGAGGGATGGCAGCTGGCCAGCTGGTGAGGGGAAGGATCAAGATCTGGGGACACCAAGGGGAGGGAAGCTGGGACTGTTGGAGGGACCAGGGAGGACAGGGAAACAAGGTCTGGGGACATAAGGGAGAGTGTCACAGAAGGGAGAGGGAGGATCTCAAGGGCAGAGAGACAGAGGTTAAGGGGCCAGGACAGGAAAAGGGAGCTATTGGGGGAATAGGAGCTGCAGGTGAGAAAAATTTAGGAGGGGAAGGGCAGGGTTCTCTGGAGTTTGGTGGGCCAGAGGTGGAACCAAAGAGCCTGACCCCAGTGCCCACATTTGGGCAGTATGTGTTTGTGTGTACGTGCACACACATGCACACACATGCACACACATACACTGGCATGCATCATCACTCTAATCCCATTTGGGGCTGCGAGGAAACTAAAGGCATCTTGGTAGGAGGAAAGGTGGATTGGAAGTGAGGCCTGGAACTCCTAGATACTAAAACAAGGTTCAGGAAGAACTTGGCCTTTGGGGTTTCCTCTCCAGGATGCATTCTTCCCTTCTAGTATGCATATTCATATGATTAGATCTGACAAAGATCTCATGGAGCTTACTTTCTAGTGAAGGGAGACAAATAACAAACATAATAAATGAGGGACTCATACAGTGTGTCAGAACGTGATTAAGTACTATGGAGAGAAAAAGGACCAGATTATGGAAAACAGAGAATTCCAGGGTGGGGTGGGCAGTGACCCGCAATTCTGAATGGAGAGGTCTTGGTGGGTCCCATTGAAAGGGTGACTGGAGGCATACAGTAAATAATGAAAGGGAGGGAGTGAGCCTTGTGTATATCTGGGAGAAGAGTCCTCCAGGCAGAAAGAGTAGCAGATACAAAGATCCTGAGGCAGGGGAGTGTCTGGTTGCTGGAGAAACAGCAAAAAGGCCTGTGGGGCTGGAGGGGAGCCAGCAAGGGAGAAAGCTAGAAGAGGAAGTCCGAGAAGTAATGGTGGGGAGGGAAGGCACATATCCTGTAGTGTCGTGGTAAGGGCCCTGGGGAGGACAGTGGCTTTTCCCCTGGGGGAGGTAAGAACTACCACAGTGTTTGTAGCAGAGGAGTGGCTGGATCTGACCTTGCTTTAACAGACCCCCCTGACTGGTTTGTAGAGCGTATTCTTTGGCAAGGTCAATAGAGAAGACAGAGAGCAGTGAGGAGCCTCTGTGGTCATCTTGGTGAGACAAAAAGGAGGCTCAGCCGGGACAGCGGGAGACAGGTGGGTCAAAGATCCCATCAATGCCAGCCTTCTGTGCTTGCGTCCCTGGCTCGGGTTAGTCAGGGCAGAGTGAAGAGCCCTGTCTAAGAAGAGAATATGAACCCAGTTCCAGAAGTTCTTGCCCATCAGGAATCGGGCATATCTGATAGAGAGCCATGTCTAGCTAAGGATGCTGTATGGGAAGCTTGGTCCTTGGCACTTGGCGGGCAAGTCATGACAGGAGAAATGGCATCTGCAGTCCCTGTCCTTGGGGTGCTGGCAGCGTGGATGAGGAGACCAAACATACACGGGGACACACCAGCTGAGGAAGAGCTTGACCCCAGCCCTGATGTCTGCTGGGAGCAGAGAGGAGTGGGGAGAAAAAGGGCTTTTGGAGATGGCTCAGGAGAACACGGCGGCGGTGGGGGGGGGGGTTTCTGGAGGAGGTGGCTTTGGGCCCTCCCACCTCCAGAGACGAACTCGCAGAAGCACACATTGGGATATAGATGCCCGTCACAGAGGTGGCTACCATTCAATACGCACATAAGCAGGGATGTGCGCGCAACTCACAACTACAGGGACGGGCACCCACAGACACTGACTCATGGCTCACGCTTCCATATACACAAGCAAAGTCCTCACCATGGACCACAACCCCCTCCCAGCCTCATCTTCCCCCAGCCTCTGCCTCTCTCCATCCCCACTCCAACCAAACTACCTTCCTCGAATGGGGCTGTGCATTTTCATCCTACCTCACTGTGCTTTTTCACATTTCCTCTGCCTGGAGTGCTCATCTTCTCTTTCACTGACCTCTTTCCACAACAGCTGCTGAGCCCCCTGCTGCAGCGCGGAGCACACAGAGGTGTTAGTACCTATACATTTCTGTTTCTTCTGCCCTGTATGAGGAACCCCCCAGGGCCTTGTCTGTCTTTACCAGTAGACCCCCAAGATCGATGCCTGCCACACATGAAGTGCTCAATCACTTGTTGAATGAAGAATGCAGGTCTTGAAGGGGTAGAGATATGTGGTGGGTTAAGGGGGAAGACAGACCCAAGGTGAGGTGGGCAGAGCAGATGGTACACCTTTCTCTGAGGGACAACATGATGGCAACTTGGTGGGGGGGCAGGGGAGGGAGTGGTGCTTTCTGGTGTCCCTGCCGCAGCTCCGTGAGCCCCAGGGCTCCCTCCATCTCCAGGCCCGAAGGAACTTCTTTGGGCTGGGGGAGGAGGAGCTGCAGGGGAGGGGACACGGAGGAAGAACAGAATAATCTGGGGATTAATTGAAGAACTTGGCGGTCTGGCAGCGTGTGCTTGGGGTAGTGGCTCTAATGGCTTAATTAGATTATAGGTCTCGGCACTCGGTCTGTCCCAGCAGTGCCCAGCTCACCCCCAAAAGCATCCCTTTCTGGGGCTCTGCAGGATGGAGCCCACACTCTGTGGTCAGAACCCACTCTGAATCTTGGTGTCTTGAGCACTCACTGTGGAGACCCCCATCTATCCAGTCTAGCCAGGTCCAGGACCACTAGATGAGCCCATATAGGACATATATTTGCAGTTGAGATAAAAAGGGGTTCAAAACTCAGCCCCAGCACTTCTTAGCTGTGTGATCTTGAGAAAACTAATATCCTCTCTGAGCCTCAGTTTTCTCATTTGAAAAGGGGACAGTAACATCTCCCTTTAGGCACTGATGTAAGAATTAAACAAGATGTAAGAGAAAGCACATTGCAGGTGTTCCTTACTGCTGGTAGAATTGGTCAACCCTTTCCTCCCACTGGTTCAGTCTTGCTGGGGCCAGAGGTGAAGGATACAGAAGGGGCAAGAAAGGATCACAAGAAAACCAACAATAATCAGCAGCCATCCCCTAAACCAACCCGTGTCTTGCACTTTAAAGACGAGGAAGCACTTTCCTGTCCACAACCTTATTTAATGCATAGGAGATCCCTGGGAGGCAGGTGATGAGGGATGGACAGCCTCCACATAAACATAAGAAAGCAAGCAAGGTCAAGAGGAGAGATGATTTGTCTCAGTCAGTGGCCAGAGCTGGGCCCACAGAGACAATACTGCCCACACAGATGCTACTAGATCGTCCAGGTACCAAGTAAGTTGGGAACCTCCAGCCCAAGCTCCTGGACCAGATAGCCTGGGGGTGGAAGGCCTTGGCCTTGCCACTTCTCTTTCCATGCCAGGCAGTGCTGGGCAGAGCATCCGGGGTTCAGTGAAGATGAGAGCCTCTGGCCTGGAGGAGTCCCCACGGTTCTGAGGCCTGGGGAATCTCAGATCCCAGGGCTAGGACTAGAGAGGGAGGGGGAGGGACTGGAGATATAGTTTGTGTAGACCTGAAAAGCCTATGGCTACCCTGGGAGTGGCCAGGCCCACCAGGGCACAGATGAACGGACTTCTTTGGGAACAGACTGGCTTCTGACCTCCCTTCTTCTAGCCCCCAGTAGTTTATTAGGAGTAATTCTTAAAGCTATTCCAACTTGTCAGTAGCCACTTCAATGCCTCTGCCTCCTGCTTGCTTTTTGGGGGGGTCCAAAAACATCAAGATCTGAGGGGCAGGCTAGAAAGGAGGAGGTCATGTGAGAAACAGGCTTTTTGAGGAAGGGGGTGCCCAGGCCTCTTTCCATCTTGAGGCCTTACCTCCACAGGATGCCATGTCTGAAGGGAAGAGAGATGGGATAATTACTCTATTGTCCTCACAACCCTGCTCCCTCCAGTTGTGCTCCCATCTCAGGGAAAGAGAGGTCTCCAGAGAGGAACCAGTGGCTGGGGTGGGGCAGGTGGGCAGGGTGGCCTCTGGTGCACTGGGGTGGGGACAGGGCCTGGAAAGGAGGTGGAGATGGCTAGGGGTCCTCAGGCTGTCCTATGGGGCTTGGCCTCAGGTTGGATGTTAGTAACCTGCACGAGTAGAAAACTAGATATGGTCCCATTGTGCAAGGCACTGGAATCAGCTCATTTTATCTTTGTAACCTTGTCATTTTACAGGTGGAGAAACTGAGGCTCAGAGAAGTAAAGTGACCTGCCCAAAGTCACACAGCTTCAGCAGAAGTGGTAGGGCTGAACACAGATCTGGCTGACTCGAAGGCCTTCAGGGGACTTAGGACTGCATTGGATCGCAAAGAAGCAAGATGCTCATTCAGGCAGGTGAGAGAGAAGCTCACCGGTTTGCCAAGACTCTAGCCCTGCCCTGCTTTCCCACCCCTGTGAGAAGCAGTGGGAGCTAGAACGGAGTGTTCTGGGGGTTCTGCCAGCTCTGATGGTCAATGATTTCCCAGATCTGTCTTTTACTCCTTGTGATGGCCACTCTGCCAGCCAGCTGGGGCTGGGGGACAGGAAGGCAAACGTCGACAAGCTTGAGCCACCCTGGGATGAGGAAGGTGTGGGGGGAGATTTTTTTATGAGACAGCCAGGCTCGTAGTACCTGGCCAGGTGCAGCTTTGAGCAAGACTTGGCAAGAGGAGACAGGTCTGAGGTGAGTTTTGGCTCTTAATCACTGCTCCCCTCCCTCCTGCACACCCTGCCACCCTCCCAGGAGCTGGGCACCATGGGGGGCTGGGAATGGGAGGGGCCTGCCTGCAACTTCCCCTGCCCTGGCCCTGCCCCATGGACTCTGGGGGAAAGCTCATTACTTGGGGGGGTGCTCTGGCCCTCCCCTCACAGCTTGTCACACAATTAGCCACCCTCTCTGTACAAGTTGCTGTGTAATTATTGGGTCTTGGCGGGCTTGGGGCCATGTAATTAGCCTGCTCCAGCCTCCAACCAGCTCTCAGGGTCATTAGTGGGCCCACTGGGGGCGGGCGGGCAAAACATCTGTGTGACAATATACACATTGTGGTGTCTCTGCCTGCACCCAGGGCAGAGGGGGCAGCTGGTGCCACTGTGTGGCCAGGCTCCTGGGCACATCCGCCCCTACCTGACATACCGGCTCAGAAGTCCTCCCAACAAACCCTTTCCCATCCTGGCTCATCCGTGAGCCTTACCACCACCCTGGAGGTAGGTACCCTGCTTATCCCCATTTCACTGATAAGGTAACCAAGCCTTAGAGAAGGGCCAGGACTCCACTAGGACCCAGGTGATGGAGCCAGTTTTGGTCCTCAGATCCGTGTCACTCATTCACTTTCTCCCCATGGTGAGTCTGGGAATAGATGGGCTCCCGAGGGCCAGCACTCGCCTTGTTCTCTCCCAGGGGCCTCTGGGGGGCCACTTTTCAGGGCTCTGAAAGCCCTTTGCTGGCTCCTTGGCCATCCCAGCCTCTTCCAGGACCCTCCTTCAGGAGTCCTTGGAATTCTCACCCAAGCCAGCATGACAAGGCAACTTCCCTAAGCATTCAGCATTCTGAGGGGAGGGCTGCCATGATCCCCTTATTACCTCTGAGCGCTTGGAAATGTCTCTTCTGTCTGTAGCCAGTTGCCTCCTTGGAGGGCTAAGAGTGGGGACCCCCAGCTACACAAGAATATTCCAACACTGAAACACTGTTCCCCGCCCCTCTCCCAATCTGCTTCTTCCTGCTGTGAAAGGTCTTTCCCTATCTCCCACTCTTGCCTGCCCCTGCCGTTGGAAAGCCTGGGCCCTGCTGTCCTCCATTAGGCTGCTCTGCATTGTTGACAGAGGTGGGGAGGGATGGACAAGGGAAGGGCAAAGGCTCCTGGATGCATAAGCCACTGGCCTTGCTTTGCAAAGATTGGAAAGTACATTTGCCATGGGTCCTTGCCTGGTTAATAGCCCCTCGCTCTGGCCAGCTAGAGCTGTGTAATCTTGAGCAGGTTCCCAAACCTCTCCGACCTGGCCAGGAGTTATTTTGAAGACTGACTGACATAACTTTGGCAGGTGCCTGGCTCTTGCTGGTGCAGGGCATGAAGTGAGAAAGCAAGTTCTCTTCCCAGTTCGCAGCAGCTATTGGTCTCTGAAGCCAATCCCACCTTCCATCTCTCCCAGGGCTCCAAACAAAGTCCCCACAGAGCCCCACTGTTCTGCACCTTGCCCCCCTCCCCTGCTTCCTGCCCCTGGCGACCCCCAGCCACCTTCCAGCTCCCCCTGAACCCTCTACTCAGTTTGAAATTAGTTGTTCCCTTGAAACCCCCTGCCCCGCCCTCCCTGCCCCCCTTCCCAGGGCTGGTGACAAGTATGTGGGACTTAATTGGCTGGCATGAAAGGCAGCACTGACATTAATTGGCTACATTTGGCAGGCAGGCCCCCAGACTCCCCCTTCTCTCTCCAAACCCCTACCGCTTCCCAGGAACCTTATCAATCCCACCACAGGGACCAAGAGCTTCGAGGCCCCTGCCAATTAGGCACTTTTTGCTTCTTTTCTTTCCCTGATGGGGTTTCGTTAGAATTTATGACACTCTATAGGGCTGGGGGCGAGGAGGGTGGGAAGCAGGAGATGGGAAGGCTGGGGGAGGCCCGTTCCTTTGGAGAACAGGCTAGAGGAGGGGGGTGGGGTGCGGATGTGAAAGGGACACTTGGGAGTTGGCCCCAAAGCTGGAGGGGAGGGAGTCTATGATGCAGGATGTAGGGCTTGGGGGAAGGGCTTTGGCCAGGCCGAGAAGACTGATTTAATAGGCACTGTGTGTACACTTGAAGGCAGGTTTGGGAAAGTTTGAGGCAATCCAGTGACATGGCTCGGGGACAGAGCTGGAAGGCCCGAGACCTGGCTTTTCTTCATGGTGATCCGTGTGCACCCTTCCATCAGTCACTGACCCCTTCCGGGACACGAAGTATTGGGGGAAGGTCTGTGGTTCCCATCCTGAGCCAGTGTCCATGAAGAGACCAGCTGGAAAGCCCTCCGAAAGTCAGCCACACTGCTTCAGAAAGCCTGCCATGGGTTTGGGCTGTCGTTCCAATGATCAACTGGTCTGGGCCAATTTCATGCTGGCCCGAAGCTTCGATTGGCAGCCCAGAATGTCTATACAGTAAAACTAGGAAGACAAATGAAAAGTTGCTCCACCAATTCCATGCGTGGGAGAAGAAATCTTCCAAAGCCGGAAGAAGGGGGTGAAAGAGATTCCTGGTGACATTGAGGGGACACACCGGCCTGTGCAGGCCAGTACAAGTGGGAGGAGGCAGAGACATGGGGCCACCTCCTGTCACACTCTGAAATCATCCTCCCAGCCAACATAGACACCCTTGTGGGCAATGGGAGAAGGTTCAGCTGATTTAAATGTCCTGAAGACATTTAAATACAGATGTGCTCTTTCGGAAAAGGAAGGCCTCAGGCATTTTGGATCTATACCTGCGTTTTGGAGTTGAAGAGTGGGTCAGATACTATTCTTACAGGTCTCTGTTGTTCCCTGTTTCCACATTGGTTTATGAGCCTCTTCTTCCTTGTTCTTTAAAAATATGCCTGCTTCCATTTTTGTTTTCTCCTCTTTTTCAGGCCACCCACAAACCTCTCATTCTTCTTAGAGCCTTCAGTCGCCTCTCTCCTCCTCACGGCACTGTCTCCCAATCTTTGTGCTGGCTTCGCCGAGCTCTGTGTTCCTGGTGCCTCCGGGCCCATGCCTGAGCCCAGCCCTCCGTCACAGTGGGAGCCAGCCCAGCTCTACCTGCTCGCCTCCTTCCACGGGACCCAGCTCCTCCTCCTTCTCCTCCCCCAAGGTCCTTCTTGTGGGTCCCAGATAGGTCCAAAGAAGCCCCTGGCCCCAGCTTCCCCTCTGACAGCTGAGAGGCTGATGCTCACCAAGGGCCACCAAGGAGAGGGCAGCCATTTTGCTTCCAGCAGAGCAGGGACATAAAGCTGGCAGGGGTTTGGAGAGGGAACACCAAACCCCAGAGCCCCACTGCCACTCTGCTTTAACAAGGGATGGCTTCCAACTGAAAGAAAAATAAAGAAAAAATGAGGTAAAAAGAGGCCCTCTGTCCCCAAGCTTCTCAGTTCCATCACCAGGGTCTCCAGGCCACTTAGGACTACTCACTCTGGGCATTGTCTGATAATTTCATTGACTTCTGCATGACATGTGAGGACTGGGCACTGGGCCGTTGGCCCTGGGGAATCTTGGCGGGCTCCTTCAGACACATTTTGAACACAACACACCTCTCACACGTGCCCCTTTGTCTCCTTGTACAGATGTTTTCCATTGCCCAAATTCATCTGTGTTTCTCCTGATGACTGTTAACTAGACCTTTACAGCAAGCACTGTTTTTGAGGGCATTATTCTAAGCACCTCATCTAGTCATTCGTGTAGTTATGAATCCTCTGTTGCAGATGAGGAAACCAAGGGAAGTCACTTGTCCTGAGTCACATAGCTAAGAAGAGGAGGAGCTGGGCTTCACAGGCAAATCTGTGCGACTTTGAATCCTGGGCCTCTTTGCCCTTGGTGGGGTAGCAGGGACACTCATCACAGTGCAGGGGAGTGAACGCTGCTGGTATGTATGCGTGTTGATTGGAGCACATGGAAAACATGTCCCCTTCCTTTGTTCCGCCATCCTATGACACCGATGCCCCTTAATGTCCTAGGACCCTCTTTATATCTGTATGGCATCTCACATCCCATCTGAGAAAATCGAATCTCATCTGCGGATCCTGGGGGGAATGGGGGAGAGCCTGCTGACCATGCACTTGGCCACAACCTCAGGCCCCAAAGCTCAGGGACAAAGACTTCACTGGCCACCAGGGTTGGCTTTTAAGACCTTTAGAGGTCTTAAGCTCTAAAAAGCCTGCACAGCCCCTGCCCCCCACTGGCCATATATAATTAAAATTAAAAACAATACTAACCCATAAAATACGTGTAAGGAAGTCCAACAAAGTTTCAATTTTTCCCAAGATACTACTTTGATGCTTGAAAAAATACACCAAATTCTTTCAAAATTCCTTGCTTTCCCTCTCATGTGCATACATGGAGGCATGCACACTGCTGTTCGTGCCTTAAGTGCATGCAGGCTGCCTGCCATTCCTGGAATCCAGCACTCTTGCCCTCACTGTGGTCCTCACACCACCAGCAAAGGACTGCATCCTTACCTCCTCTCTGATGCTGCATTTTTTGCTGAGCATTTCGTTCCTGAGCCCTGTACTCCCCTCCCTTGACCCAGTTACCTCTGCTAAATGGCCACCTGTTAGTTGGGAGGGGCTGGTAATGAGCTGTCAACCGCTCCTATAAGCCTTACTGCCCCAAGTGTGGTGGATGGGGCAGCAGCAGCAGTAGCATCTGGGAGCTTTTCAGAAATCCAGAATCCCAAGCCCCACCCTAGACCTGCCAACAGTCACACAACTTCCCCAGGAAAGTCCACGTGCATGTTAGAGTTGCCGCTCGAAGGCATCCCCAGAACTTGTTAGAAATCCCAATTCTCAGGCCCCACCCCAGTCCCATGGAATACGAAACTCTAGGGCATGGGATCTGGCAATCTGTGCTTCAACAAGCTCTGCAGGTGATTCTGGTAGACTCTAGAGTTTAAGAAGCACCGACACTCTACATATGTAAGGCGGGAAGCTTTCACAGGAAAGTGTCAGGCTCTTGGATTTCTCTCCCCCTGACAAAGATGAGTACCAGGCAGGCCTCAGCATCATCCTACACATCCTGATGATCATTCAGGTATCTGGGGTAGTCTCTGGGAAATGATGTTTGGTGTTTTGGAGATTTCAGAAGACTGTCATTTCCACAGCTCTGACTATGTTCTGGCAATAGCGAGATGCAGTCACAGACGTTTCCTCACCTATCTACAGACCATCCTGTGGGCTAAGAATTCGTCCACCACCTCCCTTTAAAGATGAGGAATCTGAGGCTCAGAGAGGTCAGGTGAGAAAGGAAGAGTTTACTCCCAGATCTGTCCAAACCCAAGTTTCATGCGTTGTCTGTAGAACTTCTGTTGGCCAAACTTTAATGCTCTAGAAACACTGAGTGCTGACCGTATGCCGGACACCATTCTAACTGCGTTACCAGTATTAAGCCATTTAATCCCACAACACCCCCATTTTACAGATGAGGAGATCAAGGCCTGGGCAGGCTAACTTACCTGTGCAAGGTCTCACAGCTAATAAGGGGTAGAGCTGAGATTCCACCTCGGGCAGCGTGGCGCTGGAGGCCTTGCCTGAAAACCAGATTTACTTCACTGTCCCTTTAGAAGCCAAGTACAGGTCAGGCCTTGAGAACAAAAGAGGGAGTTTGTTGGCCCTGACAGGTTTATTGAGGTGGTTTATGTTTGATTTCCCCAATTTCCAGCTCAGCTGTTTCGCTCACATCCCCTCTCTCCCAGGCAGGATCAGCCTGGGGCTGTAGGTCACTCCCCTGCTCTGCCTAGTGCTTCTCCCTCCTCATTGTCCAGGCCCCTTAAGGCCCCCTGCAGCAATCACCCTCAGCTCAGCCTGGTTTGGGGGGCTCCCTGCCCAGCATCCAGTTGGCCAACCGAAGCCCCCAACCACCCAAAGGCTTGAAATAAGAATCATACAGGTTCTGGAGTCCCCGGGGTCAGGAGTCCCCGGGGTCAGGCTGGATGACAGAGAGATGAACGTGTCCTCACAGATCCTGCCCCTGCTTCCCTCTCCTCAACATTCTGGTTCCCTACCCCCTTTTTCCACTGGACTACTACCCGCCAGGAGCAGCAGGTCCCCGGCTTGGCACAAGTTCTAGGACACCAGCTTCCTGTACTGACAAATGGGAAGGTGGGCCACTGGACAGACAAGCTGATGGGTTAGAGTGTCTTGAGGCCACGACGGTCCTCCTCCCAGGGATAATGAGATTCTCCCAGCTGACATCTCTGTAGTGACTGATGGTTTACAAAGACTCCTCAGAGCATTCTCTCGGTTAATCACCACAACCGCCTTGTGAGGAAAGCCTCCTTACTGACGCAGATTTTTTGGGTGAGGAAACTGAAGAGGTTCAGAGAGTAAAGCAATGGGACAGAACTCACACAGGCCTGCTTACACCGTCGTGAGTCGGTATGGAGCTATGGTGCTCCATTGATGCCACCGAAAACCTGACCTCAATTCTGTTTGGGAGCCATTAGGGCCAACTTTCTGACAAATGAAAAGGAATGACTGGACCAGCTGAGGAACCTCCAGGAAAACTTGGGAGACTTGACATGCTTTGTGCTGGTCAACTTCAGGGACCCAGGCAGCCTCGCTCTCTTGTCTCTTGCATTTGACTCTGCTGGGAAGAGATTGGACAGGCTGTTGTGGCCTTGCTCCCAGAGGACTGCTCCAAGAAGTGGCTCTCTCAGGTGCTGCCCCAGTCCCCCACCCTTCTTACCCAAGCCTGACTTCACCCTATCACCACCCAGGGTGTTCTCCATGGAAGCCTGCTGTATCGGAAACAAAGCCACCAGGTTCCAGATTTTCTCCAAACACATTCCCCCTTTACCCTCAGATAAGAACTGAAACCTGGTATCTGCCATTAGCAACTCTCTCCATTGGAAACCCTGCTTTTACCTTTGCCCAGCTTGGCCTCTAGGAGCACACTTGGTGTAGTCCAAGTGTGCAATTGCTGTTCATGGCCCAAGGCTCCTGTGCCTAATTCTAATTGTCCCTCTTCCACAGAGAGCCATACTACTGACCAGAAACCCCTTTCCCTTTGCTCAGCCCCACTGCCCACCAGAATATTGGCTGGTCTTCAGTTCGTAGAGTACCGGGTCCCAAGACTTTCTCTCTAGCCTAGCCCCTGATGTCTTGCCTACTGGCTTTAGCACCCTCATGGATGTAGCCTCAGCCCGGACCCCGACCATCCTGCCTGCATGTTATCATCTACATATCCTCTCTATTGAAGTTTCCCACTGACATGGCCACGTCTGAAGCCTTGCCATTACTTGGGCTGGGCTCCAGCTCCAGAATTTCCTATCTTCAGCTCCTCTACCCCCATCCCTTGGGTGACTGGCTGCTTTATTCTTCTTGAACCTGGTTTTGATTCCAGCACTGGGTACTGAATAAAGTAACCATTTGCTGGATAAACAAGAAAAAAGAATTGGTCCCTCCATTCCTGAGCACTTTAGTCTCTCACCACCATCCCCTATCCCTTCCTCCCAGCCCTCTGTCCTCCTCAAGCCCCCTCACCTTCATGCTTTGTCTCCTCTGGACCCTGGCATCAGCCATGACCTTCATGACTTGAAGCCATTCAAGCTTGGCCATTTCTGCCTTCTCCTGTCCCCTGCCCTGGCCAGTTAGATCGTAGCACTTAATAAGTTTGCCAGCCTCCACAGGAGACCCTTGCTGCTGCTGCTGTTCCACAATTCTTCGACTTATCCCATGGGGACTGTTCTTCCCATCTTCCTCTTTTCTTACATTCCAGCATCACAACTAGATCCCTCCTAATACTTGGCTTCCAATTTCGCTAAGAAAAGGCTGTCCATCTCAGAATTTCTCTGTATTCCCTCTGTCCCTCCCAGTCTCTTAGCCTCTCTCCTTCCCTCGCCCTTCTCTTCCTCACTCTCCCTCCCTCTCCCTTTTGTCTCTTAGGAAGACATGCCTATCCTCCTTTCCATACCTAACCTCTAACTCCATCAATTACTCACTTTCTCTTATATCTCCATCCCTCCCCCTCTTTGGAGTGCTGTTTCCTCCCCAGCCTTCAAGGATTTTCAGTTCTCCCCCCATCCTTCAAAGAAACCATCCCTTGACCCTTCCTCCTTCTTAAGCTATCATCTTCTCTCTTGCCTTCGTTTCTCAGCCAAACTTCTTGAAAGCATTGTCTATTCTCACTGTCGCTGCTTCTTCACTCCCCCACTCTCTCCTCAGTCTACTGCTTCATGTCTTCTCTCCCTCTCCCCTGAAATTTTTCTTTTCATGGTCACCAGTGATTTCCTTATTGCCAAAGCAAGTGGCCTTTTTCCGCCCTTGCATCTGCCATATGTCCTTTCCTACTTGACATTCTCTCTTCCCTTGGCCTTGGAGACATTTGTTGGCTCCAGGTCTCTTGCCTATGGCAGCTCCTTTACTCTCTTCTCGTGCCATGCATGCGTCAGTTTTGCTCTAGCTTTTGTCTCTGGTCTTTTCCCTCGATGCCCTCAGAGCAGTCATGTGTCTTCTACTTTCGGCCATTCTGATCCTGTCCCATTATTTATCACTAGCCCCAATTGTTCATTCAGTCCCAAACTCAGGTCCTAATGTACTTTCTGGGCATGCTGTGTCAGACAGGGACCCTGAACTCAATGCATCAATCTGAAGTCATCATTTGCTCCTCCCAGCTCCCCAAGCTGGCCCTTTCCTATATTGTTCAATTTCATAAATGGACCCACAATCCACTCAGTTAATAAAGTCAGAAGACTTGGAGACACTCTTGCCTCATTTCTTCTTCTCCCTACATCCATCCCAACACCACATCTTATCATGACTGTTTCCTCAGCATTGTCCTCTTTCATCCCCCAGCCCCGCATTCTGTTTTGCCTCATATATCCATTCATTCAGCAGTTATCGAATTCTGTGTGACCGTCACTGTGTCAGACTCTGGGGGACACCTGGTGAACAGGACAGCCACGGTGTCTGCCCTCACGACACATTCCGGTGAGGGAAACAGCGAAGAAACAAACAAATACATAAAGAGAAATGAAGAGAGTAAATAGATGACTGTGCTAGAGAGCAACAGGGGACCTATTTTAGATATGGTGTTCAGGGACGGCCTTTTAAAGGAGGCCTTATTTACACTAAGACCTGAAGGCTGACAAAGAGCCAGTGATGTGAAGAGCCAGTGAGTAAAGTTTGCAGGCAGGGGGAACAACACCTGCAAGGGTCCTGAGGCCACAAAGAACTCGAGTGCACTACGAAGCAGAGAGGATGCCAGTGTGGTCAAAGTGGAGAAAACAGGGGGGCCAGCTGGATGAGATGTGGTCAGAGAGGGAGGCAGGGGCCACCTCTCCAGGGGCACTGTAAGCCAAGATAAGGAGCTTGCATTCCTATTCCAAGCACAATCCAAAACCACTGCAAGGTTTTCATTTATGGAGAGACGCGGTCTGATGGGCATTTTGTAAAACAAAACAAAACAAAAAGGCCAGAGTAATTGATAGGTCAAACGTGGGGAGCAAGGGAAAGGAAAGAATCAAGGATAACTCCTGGGGTTTGGGCCTGAGCAACTAGTCAATGGTGTCATTTACTGAGATGGAAAGCCTGGGAGGAAAGCAGGTTACACAGTGGATTCAGCTTTTTCCTTGGACATATTGAACTTTGGTTTTTCTTTAAGCTTTCAAGTGGAGATACCAAGTAGGTAGTTGGTTCCATGAGGCGGGAGACCAAAGAAGTTTGGGATGGACATAGACATTTGGGAGTTACCAACATATAGATGGGAATGGATCCAGTCACCTAGGGGAGGAAATGAAGAGAGAAGAGGAGAGAGCCCCGGATGGGTCTCAGGGATTTCAGTACTTAGAGGCTGGATACAGAGGGAGTGAACAGAGGGACCAGTGAGGTGGTGGAAAGGACCGGGAGAGTGTGTGGTCACAGGGTCGAGGGAAGAGACATTTTGCAGAAAGAGGATGTTGCTCCATGCTGGCGAAGTCTGCTGAGAAGACAGGTGGGATAGAAGTCACTGATGGAGCCTGCCCCTAGGGAGCACCTGCTACATACCAAGCACTGTGTGAATGCACTCAACAGGTTTGACCTCGTTGAATCCTCCCGTCCACCATATGATGTAGGTGCTATTATTATCATCTCCACTGTACACATTAGGAAATTGAGTCCCAGAGAGGTTAAGTGTCTGCCTCAAGGTCAGAGTCACACAGCTGGTCAGTGGTAGATCTGGGGTTCAAACTTCAACGGGCTGGCTCCAGAAGCCTCGTCTTAACCACTACACTGCCCTCTCTAGCGTCAGCTCCTACAAGGTGTCCGCTGAATTTGGCAATCTTGCATTGTTGGTGATCTCGACAAGGGTGATTTTTAGCAGAGGGGTGAGGGTAGAAGCTAGAATGCAGGTGTTGACGGATAAAGAGAACTTGAGGAAGCGGAGATGGAGTATATATAGATGGCTCTTTAGAGAAATTTCCCTGTGAAAGAAAACCTAGAGATGCTGTCTGGAGGGAGTTGTGGATCACAGGGAAGTCTTGTATTTAAATTTATTTTTTTCCTTTTTCCCTTTTCTTCTCTCCCCTTCCCTCCCTCTTCCCCTCTCTTCTCCCCTTTTTCTTTTTTGTTAAGGAAGACACTGAACTTGCATCTTTGTTCAAGGGAATGAGTCAGAGAGTAGACTAAGCTACCTAAAAAAGCCTTGGGAACGTGAGAAGGGTAGTCTCTGGAGGACAGTTTGAAGGGCTGATTTGAGATGGGAGATAGGCCTCATCCTCCATTGCAATGGGGACTGGGGGGGGGGGAGGAATGATGAGGATACAGAATTTGTAGGGATAAAAAGAAGTTCCCATCTGATGGCACTTGTTTTCTCAACGAGGTGAGGTTATCAGTGGTGACGGGTGGGGTTTGGGGAAGAATGGAATCATAACTCCATCAATTTGCCCCCTGAACCATCGCAATAATCCCCAGCAGGTCTCCCTGTCTTTACATTTTCCTCCATCCTCCACACGGAAGCTAGATTACTCTTCCTAAAGATCTGAAAAGTTAACCTATGCTCCCAAACCTTCGATGTCTTTATGCATGATTTCTCCTTTACCTTGAATGCCTTCTCCAATGGCCCATCTCTGCCTGTGGAAGCCTTCCCTGGATATAATGTTTCTGTCCAGATGAAACTGAACGTTCTGCACTCTTTGTGAATAACAGATCAACATGCCTGGCTCTGAGCCCTCAGAGAGCAGGGGTTCTGCCATGTTCACCTCTGTGCCGCTTCTATGCCAACACAATGCCTGGCACACAGTAGGTGCCCTACTTTGTGTTTAGCTACATGGGAGATAAATGCCTATTAATTGGAGTACATGATGGTCCTGAAGGTCAAAAGAGCAAGTTTCTAGTCTCTCCTCCTGCACTTCCATTTCCATCGTTGTAACACGCCTAGGTGGGATCTGATGGTTTCCAACGTCTCAGTACCGATACTTTTAACGCCTCCACCATTAATGCATTCACCGGAGCCTTTGGGGAAACAAATGCCATTGCCAACCTGTAACCTAAGTTTACAAGCCTCTGGATAGAGAGGGATGGCTTTTGACCTATGTGCTAGCGTCTGCCTGAATCAGCCTTTCTAGATAACAATGATGATAGCCAGCCTTTGTGGGCACTTACTGTGTACCATGCTAAGATCTTGGCACATATTTTTGTCACTTCATCCTCCCCACCACCATGGAATTGGTATTTTGTGGATAAGGAAACTGAGGTTTGACAATATTAGGTCATCTGCCTGGTGAGACCTAGTTAAGTAAGTGGCAGAGCTTGAATTTGTACACAGGCCTGCCTGCTTGCAGATCTCCTGTTCTTCTTTTATTTTTTTTTTAAGATTTATTTATCTATTTGTCAGAGAGAGAGGGAGAGAGAGAGCATGAACAGGGGGAGCAGCAGGCAGAGGGAGAAGCAGGTTCCCTGCTGAGCAAGGAGCCCTATGCAGGACTTGATTCCAGGACCCTGGGACCATGACTGGAGCTGAAGGTAGAAACTTCACGGACTGAGCCACCCAGGTGTCCACCGCTCTGCTGACTGCTAACCTTTAACAGTGCTCTTGACTTTGGCTGCACAGTAGACTCACCGGGGATTTTAACAAATTATCAATGGCCGGATCTGACCCCTGGACATCCCGACACAATTGGTCTGTGGTATGGCCTGGTCCCTTGGGGATATTTCAGACCTCCCTAGGTTATTTCATTGTGCAGCCAGGATTGAGACCACTGACCTAGAGGTCCAGCCCTCAGGCCTGAAACTGATCTTGACCTGGACCATCTTGGAAGAGGAGTGGGAGTGGAGCTTGGGATAGAGGCAAAAGGTAGGATCGGGGTGGGGGGAGGGGTAGTATGATGGGAAAGGTAATTGGAAGTTCTCTTCTTATGTACATTGTAGCACCAGGGGCTGGAAGAGAATCCTAGGCCAGATTTGTGTCCACTGTGACTTCCTTACCACCTGCAGCCATACACAGGTCCAAACCATATGACTTGTTGATCAAAAAGCATATTTCTTGGGGCGCCTGGTGGCTCAGTCATTAAGCATCTGCCTTTGGCTCAGGTCATGATCCTGGAGTCCTGGGATCAAGTCCCACATCAGGCTCTCTGCTCAGTGGGAAATCTGCTTCTCCCTTTCTCACTCCCTCTGCTTCCGTTCCCTCTCTAGCTGTGTTTCTCTCTGTCAAATAAATAAAATATTTTCTTAAAAAAAAAGCGTATTTCTTCCTCACGGGGTTGTTGCTCTGCCCAAAGCCCCCTCCTTACCCAAAGCCTTGGAGGCTAGTTCACGGATGCTCAGGCCCTGGCTAGAATGCTATTGTCAGTGCAGAGTACCTGGAATTCTACCAGTCTGATACCAACAAAGAGTCACCTACCCCCCTGGCCTCTTGTCGCTGGACCTGCCCCAAAACTGAGCCTGACTGAGGCTGGGGTCCACAATCTACTGGACCAAGCTTCCTGCTCCAGAATCAGGTTCCTGGCCTCAGCTTCCTCAGGCTCTGGCTTCCTTTCCCCCCTACCAATCCTGATGGCTGAGGTCACAGCGTGCCTTTATAAAAGCCCACCTAAGTTATGACATGACAAAGTCAAGCATCCTCTTTCCAGAGGGCCAGGGTGCCCTTTGAAGGACAGTGCCAGCCTAAGGAAGTCCTGTGCCCCCTAGAAACTGGCCCTTGCATGCCCGCGTGTCAGGGCCCGGTATCCCTGAGGTGGAAAGGGCCTGGTCGGGGGAGGAAGGCAGTGAGCTGCTGGGTGGGCCAGGTGGGTGTGGAGAAATTCTCTGTCCAGCTGCACATCTTTATTCATAATGCTTGATTGTTCCTGGCGAGGGAGCTGATCATGCTGTGTGTGTTGGGGTGGGGGGAGCCCCAGCCAGGCAGGCAGACAGTGGGCTCGCCCTGCTCCCTTCTTCTGTAAGTGCAGTGGGAGTGAGGATGGCCACGAGTCCCCGGGCTCTCAGGCTGCTCACAGCTGGTTCTGATTTGCGGACAATGGGAACTCGGCTCACAGTGCATCTCATCCAGGAGCCCCGACTCAGTCTGGGACTGCTTGAAGGCTTGCACAGGAATGCGGGGCGGAAAGGCTCAAAGGGAGCACTGCAGAAGAGGCTGCAAGAAAAAGCTCCACCAGAGAGGGGAGTGAAGTAGTGCAGGGGAGGGCAACGGGAATGAGGCACGCCAGCTGACCTCACTGGGCCAGGGAGGGCCTCCCGCAGCAACCCTTACTTTTGCAGCCTGGACTTCCTGTAGCCACACAGCTGGGGGAGAGGTGACAAGCTGACACCCATATAAAGACAGGGACTCAACCAAGGGCCCACAGGTTGCCTGGCAAATCTGGGACTGGCATCCAGGGCTCTGGACCCCAGTCCCACCTTGCCCACTCCTAGAGCTGACTACTCCCTGTACCGAAGTTCCAGTCCCTGACCTCAGCACCCAGGCCATTCAGAGCGCCTATGAACCCAATCCTCCAGGCCTGCCAGAGAGAACAGGGAGGAGCCCTGTGGTAACATGAATCTCTGAAGCCCTGGCCCTGCTCCCTCCGAGTGGGAGGCACCTGAGCACCTGGGCTGTTCTGAGGGGATTCAGGTTTGGGCTGGACCAGATAGGGCGGGGGAGGTGTGGGGAGATGGAGGCAGGAGGGATAATGATAATAATAGCCCAATATGTTCCTATCAATATATATATATTGTATATATATATAGTGGTGGACATCAACTATACTTAGTGTGGTCATCATTTCACAATAGATATGTATATAAATCATTGTTGAACACTTAAAACGAATACAATGTCACATGTCAATTATATAATTATATATCGAGTAAAAAAAAAAAAGCAGGCCAACCTCTTGATCATCTAGATCATCTACATGTGCCAGATGTAGTGCTAAGCACTTTGCACACACAAGATCTCATGTCATCCTCATAGGCACCCTAGGGGGTCACTGTGGTCATTAACCTCATTTGTAGAAGAAGAAATTGGGCTTAGAAGACAGAGGCAAACTTGCTCAAGTTCTCATGGCCAGTGGTTTGCAGGGAGGAGATTTGAACCCAGGACTGTCTGATTGCCAAATGAACATTCTTGCCACTAAGCTGAGCTTACATCTTCAAAAGACCAGTCAGGGTCTGGTGAAGGCCCACTCTTTCTGGGTGGAGGGAAGGACCATCCTGCCTGGAGGTGGTGACCCCTGCCCTGGGACAGGCAGGGGGGCCAGGGGTGGAGAGCTAGTGTAGGTTACTCCTCGAAGGACCTCAGGAAGACTGAGGTCAGCCAGTGAGGCATGGAGTAGTGGCCATTGCAAACCTTGGTCTTCGCCTCCATCCAGGGCTGGGCTGAAGTGGTGTGAAGGGCAACCTTGGCACTGAGCTGCGCTCCTGCCTTGGGTGACATAAGTTACTAAGAAACCAAGAATTCAGAGAGAGAGAGAGAGAGAGAGAGAGAGAGAGAGAGAGTGCACGAGCAAGCTAGAGTTAGTTCATTAGGGATATTTGGGATCTTTGTGGAACTGTAGAGGCCTCCCGCCCTGGGCAGCTTTGTCTGTTGTCCAAACAACGTTTCACGAAAGCAGCCTGGGCCGGGCGTGTGGGGGCACAGGCCAACAGTGGCAGAAAGGGCAGGGAGCCCAGCAAGCCCCCAGTCCCAGCATAGAGCTACTCCCGGCTCTGAGAACAGCTCAGCCAGGTCTGACGTGCGGTGGGTTCTGACCAGAGGTACTGTGCAGGAGATGCCCCTGAGCAGAGGAGCTGCTCTGTGCCCAGGGACCCTGCTGGGCTCTTTGAATGGAGGGGGCCCCTGTTTTTACCCACTAGCCTTGGGAAGTGGGCCTGAGGATTCTCCTCCTGTAACCCATAAGGAAAGCAAGGTCCTGAGAGGAGACCAGCCTGAGGTCACAGAGCTCTTGAATTGCTGAGCCGGGATTGCGAGCTGGGCTGTGCTTGGTGCTTATGCCTGGCGGCCCTGGGCACTGGAAAGATGGCCCCGGTTTCTGTGCTGATGTCGGATCAGTCCAGGCTGGGCCAGGGGTCAGGTTGCGTGCTTGCATCAGGAAGAGGGGCACAGTCTGCCAAGATGGAGAGCTGTGTGTGTTTGTGTGTCTTTTTGTGGGCGTGCGTGTGCCTGTGTGTTTCTGTGTGTGTGTCTCCCAGCGGCTGTTCTGGTTCCTCAGCAAACCTTTCCCTCCGCACCCCCCCCCCCACTCCGTTTCTCTTTCTTCTTCTCCTTATTCCTCATTGTTGTCTTCTTTTTTTTAAATGAGACTTAATTAGCGTCGAGTTCCTCCTCCAGCTCCCTCTCCGTCCCCTCCCCACCCCTGCCCTCCCCTCCCACCTCTCCCTCTTTCCTGAGGTACAGGCCAAGCGATCTGACAAATGCACTTGAGAACAAAGCGCCAGGCTAATTCGGGGCCTGCTCAGGAAGCAGGAGCTGAGCTGAGATAATGGGTCTGAAATAGCCCAGCCTGATTATGCTTCCTCAGCCTGTGGCCAGGCGGGTGCAGGCTCAGAAAGGCAGGCGGGTGGCAGGTGGACGGCGGGCGCCGGACGCTGCTCGCCTGTGTCCTGCCGGTGGGACCCTGCCAAGTCCTGAGCCCTTCCTTAAAAGCCCTTCAGATGCTCTGGGTGCTGCGAGCCGTGCTTCAGCCCTCACGTTGCCTATCCTCGCCTGGCTCTTGCGGGAGCTGCTATCCTTCCTAGAAGCCTACAGACCCTGGCAAGGACAATCCTGGCTCAGCAAGTGCTGCTTGGCCACAGTTGCCTGATGCGCTTATGGCAACACTGCATCAAGAATCCAAGTGTCCAGGTCCCCTGCCCTAAGTCCCCCTTGCTTGGTCATGCCAGCCCTGTCCCTGCTTGGTAGGAGAGGAGTGGGAGGGATAACACGGAGCAGGGCTTGGGCCTCCAGTCAGAGCCCCATTAGGAACTTGAGTACTGGGGAGAGACAGAGCGCCCCCCCGCCCCCGCTGCCAGCAGATGACCAGAGAAGAAGAGGAAGCTGGGTCTGTTCTGCTATCCGAAGCAAGACAGGACATTGGCATGGTGCCTACCAGAAGGGTAAGTTCAGATGTCATTTGGATATTCTCTGCTTTGGCTTCTTGGAGTTTGTCCAGAGCTTGGAGTCATACTATGGGAGGAACAGTCAGAAGTCTAGGCCCAGGATGGGTAGGAATTACTTCCTGCAGGCCACTGGCCCATCCCATCATGTCTCTGCCCCTGCTGCCATGCCTTCATCCTCATCCTCCAGACATGGCCTGGAGCCCTGCAATAAGAAGAGCCATGGATCTTTATCCTCTGGCCCAGTGGTTAAGTTCACCACCTTTCCCAGACCCAGCAACCAGGGCACTGTTTGTGGACGTGTGTCCATTTTGCCTCATTCATCCGAACAATATGCAATTCTTTTTTTTTTTTTTTAAAGATTTTATTTATTTGACAGAGATAAACACAGCCAGAGAGGGAACACAAGCAGGGGGGTTGAGAGAGGGAGAAGCAGGCTTCCCGCCGAGCGGGGAGCCCGATGTGGGACTCGATCCCGGGTCTCCGGGATCATGACCTGAGCCGAAGGCAGTCGCCCAACCAACTGAGTCACCCAGGCGTCCCAACAATATGCAATTCTTAAGCTCCTCTTAGCACCAGGCTCAGAGCAAGGCCATGGGGACTCAGGAAAATTGGACAGAGGTCCTGCTCTTATGGGCCCTTAGTCTGGTGGTGGTGACACACAAAAGCAAGAGATACAGTGTAGTGTGATCTGTCTGGTGGCAGTCAGAGTCCAAGAAGCCATGGGAGCTGAGAGGGTATCAATAGCAGGCGCTCTAGGAAGGTTTCACAGAGGAGGTGGCGCCTGAATTTCCAGGAGGCTCGAAAGACAAAGAGTGCCCCGCCAGAGTGAAGATAGAGAGGCTAGTTTGTCTCCCTTCAAGGCATAAGTGAGCTGGAGTGTGAAAGTGCTAAACACCTGCATCCCAATGTTCTAATGGTCACTGACAACCTCGGGAGCCTGAAGCTAAAAGAAGGCAGAGGAATGGGAACTCCCAGGTGGGGCGCACAGATCCGAGCTGCCTGCGGTCCCGGCAGGACACTACCTACTCTTCCTGCCCCATGGTGATCTGACCTAACACAGGACCAAGGGCTCTCTCCTCAGACCTATAGCACTAATGTCTTCAGTCCTTGATAAGACCTTGGCCCCAATCACACTGATGGAACCCAAACCACAGCCCTGGCCTCCTGTTCTCCAAACAGAACCCCAGGCCTTACAACTCAGGTTTTCATTTTGAACTTCATTTCTAACCCCCTTGTGCCAGCCTGACCTCAGCCCTGAATCACCTTTCTAGCTACCAGGATCCCAGATATGGCCTCTCCTTTCTCACATTTGCTTCAGACATGGACATTTGTGGACTGAGCTGACCACCTTCCTTTGCTGATTTTCCATCTCTTGAGCTCTTCCGGGACTTAATAGAACCATCCTGGCTTTTCTCATAGCAAGGTCTCTATAGGAGCCTAGGCCAGCCTTTGTGAGCCTGCGTGAGAAAGCTCAGACTGTCTCCCAGAGTCACAATGTATGGTTGTACAGGTTGTGAACTGCACAAGGAGGTCTGGCTGAGGGTGTGAGAGGAAACTGACATCCTGCCTGCCTTCTCTTTACCAGTCTTGGGCAAACTGGTGCAGGCTGTGTCTTCCAACAGGGGGTACCCTTTTCTAATGAGCACAAAGGTACTGGATTTATGGAGGGGAGGGTCCCTGGCTTTTCTCCCCCATGTCCCATCCCCATCACGGAGCCCTGGAGGAAGGGGACTGCAGTTGATGAACTCTGCAAGGCCCTCCCAGCTGAGAATCCTAGGTTTGTGAGCTGCAACAAATATCTGGTGAGCGGAGCCAGCTCCTGGACAGAGGCTGTTCCGGGCTGTGCAAAGGGATGGTGTGTGAGGATTAGTGAGAGGAAATGAAAATTGGGGATGGCCCTCAGGGGAATTGACAGCAGATGACGTCATAGAGGAGACTGCCTCCTGGAGAGCAAGGGACCCAAACGGCTGCAGAAACAGGGGAAGAAAGCGTGGGAAGGAGGGGGCTCTCCCCACTGTCCCCAGCAGCTAGGCAGGCTGCCACCTTCAAGGCCCATGTCCCAGTCAGCCCACCTGTTTTTCTGACCTCTGGCCACCTCCTAGCTCTCCTGGTGCCTCAGGAGCTAAGGGTCACATTCCTGCAGAGGGCCTCCAAGGACCCAGAGAGGGAAGGCAAGGGGGAGGGAATCATCAGGGGTGGGTATCATCACTGCCATTTATAGATGAGGAAACTGAAGCTCAGAGAGATAAGAAGTGACCTACCTGGGCTCATTGAGCTAGCAAGTTGTAGAACCTGTATTTGAACTCCATTCTGCTCAGGTTTTCCCCATTTCACCCCACCGCCTGCTGTGTGGACAAGAGCAGAAGGCCAGGTGTTCCCTGTTAATGATTTCCAACACTCCAACACGCAAAACATTCTGTTTGGGTGTGATTGCCTCCATTTTCCAGATGAGGAAAACTGAGGTCACACACGGTTGGTAAGGGACAGAGTTGTCACTGGTGGCCTTGGACGGGACAGGGAATGGGAGTGTTTTAGAGAAGGAAGGAGAAAATGCACGTACGTGTGTGTGTGTGTGTGTGTGTGTGTGTGTGTGTAAGGGTGTGTGCATGTTGGGCCGGGGGCCAGAAGGCATCATGGAGTGCTCAAACCAGCTGAGCAGAGGAACAGAGATGGGAGGGCCCAGCTAGAAGTGGCTTTGGGATGGGTGGAGAGGGGAGGGGGTAGCATGTGGGTCAGGTGGTGTGTCTAGAAGGTTGTACCCTGGAGAAGGGCAGGCTCCATTTATTGTGATATTTCCCCAAGTTTGAAAACAGTGTTTTCTTTTTTTTCAGGGAAGGCTTTCTCTCCAAGGCCTTGGCATTGCCTTTTCCTCTCTAGCCTCTATGGGGGCTTTGCCTGGTCCCCAGCTGGAGCCCCCAGCCTTGCTCCCTAATTCCAGCGGGGCAGGCAGCATGCCCGCATGCCCAATTGATTCTCCCAGCACACACAGGTAATTCATCTCAGCTTCCCTTTCAGAACCCCACCCCAGATGTGTGGCCTTCCCAGCAGCCAGAGGCCAGCTCACCCCACCCATATCCCCGGCCAGCTGCAGCCCCTTATTTCCCAGAGAAGAGAGAACTAATAAAGGACAATCTCTGAGCCACAGCCCCCCCTTCGTTCTTTCTTGCCACAGCCGCCCCATAAAAAGGAGGGGAGAGATATAAAGGGAGCAAGTGTGAGTGGAGATAGAGTTTCCATATGAGGAGGAAGGTGGAAAGGTGGGGCTGTGTGGCTAGGGCTGGGACAAGACGGGGCCAAGGCTGAGGCCTGTGCAGACATGGAAGTCCCTATTAACAGTCACCTTGGCCCCTATGCCAGCTCCTAAAGAAGGGAGAAGGGTAATATGGATCTGCCAAAGGTGGTAGGCCTGGTGTGGGCACCCAGGAGGGGTCATCCTGAGAGCATCCTTTCTACCTTTCCCTTCCATTCCCTGATCTGTCCCAGAAAGTGGCAGGAGGGTCTCCAACCCTGACTCCCGAGCCTAGCTCCACACTGACCCAGAGTGACTTTGGTCTGCTCCTTGACTCTTCCTCCCAGGCTGCAGTCTCTTTGACTGTGGAATGGGCTTAGCCAGACACCCTACAAATCTGAGTTAGGACAGAATGTGCTATTGGCTGTCCCCCATGGGAACTCATGAAAGCCTTGTGTCCAAGAGAAAGAAGGGGGCAAATCTTAGGATTCGAAACCCTCCCCACTCGTAGGACTCCTGGTATAACATTTATTCATTTATTCAGTTTAACAGTTGCTTATCGAGAACATTCCATGTGCCAGCCGCTGTTGTAGGCACTGCAGAAAAGCACAAATCCCTGTCCTCATGGACCTAACATTACAGTGGGGACAGAGAAAGACGATAAGCAGGTGACTCTTCTGTAAACCCAAGGTTGGGCGATGGGGGTAGGAAGTAAGACCGGAGGTCTCCGGGCCATGCGAGGGCCTCTCCTCCCTGGTATTGCTCTCAGGATGGAGCCCTAAACCGTTCTCCCACCGAAGCTCCTTTGCCAGCACTGGGCCAGTTTGGACTGGGTTCTGGATTTAAGGAGAGGGTATAACGGCCAACCCCTTATGCCTAGATCCTAGAATAGGAGCCCCCTCCTATACTGTCCCCTGGCTTCTGCCTGCTCGGATGGACCTGAGGTTCAGTCCTGTGCGTGCAGCCTGAACTAGCCCTGGTGTAGGCCCCATGGCTGATACCAACCTTCCTGGTGACAAAGGACCTGGGCAGTCTGGGTCCCCTGCTGCCCGGGGGTAAACAGAAAGAGCACTGGATTGGGATTGTGTGCATAGGCTCTAATCCTCTCTCTGCTATCGACTCCTTAGCAGACAGTGGGCATAAGGTTAATCACCATTTACCTTGGTTATTAAAAAGGTGGCAATTGTGACAACGTATGACAGTGTCCCCCGGAAAGGGTAAAACTCTCACCAGATATTCAAGTTTGTTAGTGTCTGGCTGCTTTTCCTTGGATTCTTGCTCTAAGCGGGACCTCAGTGTTCGTTGACAAAGCCTTTGCAGTAGAGAGCGCCCACCTGCTCCTTTCCCTCTGGTTCTCGGAACAGAGTTGGGATGGGAGAGTGCAGACTGGTTCTTCTCTGCTCAGTAGTTTTTACCCCTGCTCTAGATCTGTCATGGCCTGGCTGTATGTCTGGGCCAAATCCTCTGACTTGTTGGAACTCAGAGCTCTTGTCTATGAAGCAGGCAGCAGGAGCTTCTGTTTTGCCTTCCAGAGGGTTCTAGTGACAGTCAGCTAAGACACTCTCAGATGTGCCTGTTGTCAAGTGGGGAACGGATGGCAGCAACTCTGAGGCCCACCGGGTTGCCCCAAGGTTTAACTGGGTTGGTGATTCCCAGGGCCAGACTCAGGAAGGATCTGGAATGGAAGGGGGTGATGCGTTTTCCAAGCAGAGTCAGGCCTAATGCTGCCACTCCCTGCCCTGCCCCCACTGGGCTTGGCCCCCAGCAGGAATCTGATGCCCTGAAGGCCTTGCCCATGCCTGTTCCAGATGCCCCTTGCTCACTTCAGGGAGGGGTCAGGCAAAGGCCAGCCTCAGCTCTCACAGCAAAACAGAGAGAGACAGAAAGAGAGAAACCCAGACCCCAAGAGAAGAGGAACCCTTGGCAACTGACACAGACAGGGAAAATGGAAGAAAGAGATACAATGGGAGAGATAGGGAGAGGCCGAGGATACCATGACAGAGAGACTGGTAGAATGAGGAGAGACTGGCAACAGTGAGAGAGAAAGAGAGGGAGGCAGAGAGAGATAGAGGAGGGCCAGAGAAAGATTCAGGAGAGAGCAATATTGTGTTTGAGGGAGACAGACAGGCTGAGAGTGGACAAAGGGAGTAGGAGAAAGCCCTCAAGACACTGACCAGAGAGAGGGTCAGTGTTAGTGCCCCCATAAACCAGAGGCAGAAACCAATCCAGTTTTTCTTCTGCTGCCTTCCCACCAAGGTGTGGGTCCAGGACTGGGAGGAGCCGACCAAGGCTGACCAGGGTGAGCCCCTCGGAGTAAGGAGGTAGGTGTGTGCGGTGGGTACCTCAAATTGCCTGACTTCCTTGGCCAGGAAAAGCCCCTGGGCATTATTCCCAGCCACCCCCCCCCCCACCGCTGCTTCAGAGAGAGCCTGAGAGCATGCTAGAAGGGGGTCCTACAGTTGGGGAGATGCAGAAAGGGCTCTCACTTGGGAACTCTGGATTCTGGTTCCAGCTCTGCCACCACTTGGCTTTGAACCTGAGGATGGGCCTTTCCCTTTCTCAGGCCCCAGTAGACCTTTCTTATAATGGATGTGTCTAGGGAGTTGAATTGAATAATCTCTTCCAGCTCTAATGTTCTAGGATTCATCTAAGGAAAGGCAGGAGAAAATGAGATCCCTTAAAATACAGAAACCCGGAGGCGGGGAATTTCCAGGCTCCATACGGTATTTATTTTTTTTCTGTAGAGAAGGCTAGGAAGTTAGATTTTTCAGTCTCTGGGGGGAAACACAATTGGGTGTCTGAGGGTTGGGAATGAAAGGAGGCTCTGAGAAGGGACTGCTTGGTGCTGAGCAGAGGGAGGCTGCCTTGGGTGGAGAAGAGCTTCACTTGCCTTCAGGTAGGGGAATGGTACAATTCATTGCAGAGGCCCCTGCCAGTCTGCTGGTTGGTGTTTTGAGGGTTGATGGGTAGAGCTCGGGCACCCCAATAGCTGCGCTGCCTTAGACAACCCAAGGGGCCTGGCCATGGTGGGACCTAGTCTTGCCCCCAGCTTTAGTAACTGAGAGCTCAGTTAACAGGATAAAGGGAGATAAATGGGGGCTGCCTTCATTCCCAGGAGTGGGCCAGCTGGGGAGGAACTGAGAGTCCTGTTGCCCTGCTGTGCTGCAGGAGTGAGAACCCACAGACATTTCCCAGCCACTGCCCCAAGCGCCAGGAACCTGCAATGCGAATGTGACTGAGGGTTGGTCTGGCTGGTGGGCTGGGGAAGAAGTGGGGCTGGTTACATGCAGGCCCTTTCCAAAATGCTCTGTGCTCCCGCCTCTCTGCCGCATCTTGCAAGCCTGCCCTCCCCTCCCGTGCCCACAGGAGCCAGTCTTGCTTCAAGGGAGCTGCTGTGGCCCAGTGGGCAGGCACTGCTAGGACAGGAAGGCTTTACCTAGCCTAGGAGCTTCACCCTCTCCCACTCCATGGCACTGGGGTCAGGCTTGCTCATCGCACTCTTGTTTTCCACATTGATAAGCCAAGGCCACGGCTCCCCTGGTTGTTGTTATTCTTCTTTTTTAACAGGTAAACACATATTGAAGAATTCAGTGAATGGTTTTCTTTTATAAAGATTTTATTTATTTATCTGACAGAGAGAGCGAGAGTACAAGCGGGAGGGGGGTGGGCAGCAGCCAGAGAGAAGTGGGCTTCCTGCTGAGTATGGACCCTGACATGGGGCTCAGTCCCAGGACCCTGGGATCATGACCTGAGCCGAAGGCAGACACTTAATGGACTGAGCCACCCAGGTGCCCGTCTTCCCCTAGTTCTTAATTTGGCGGGAGAAAAACAAGTGTGTTGAGCCTGAGGACCACACCCAGTGCTTGCGTGTATCTTGGCGGCTTTGTGGGTAAGGATGCCAGTTTCTCCCCCTTTGTTCTTGATCTCCCTGGAGGGACCAAAAGAAAAGGTAAGCCAGCTCTACAGCAAAGACAAAGAAATGTGATATCACAACACTCATCCCAGAGGTGAGGTCTTGGAGACTTAGAGAGCCTTGGATGACTTGCCCACAGTCACTCAGAGAGTGGAGGAGTGGCCGTGATCCTCTGTGTGTCAGGTTCTAAAGCATCTGCCAAGTTTTTGTGGTTGGTTAGTTTCTTTGGGGCTTTTTCATTTTGAGGGAGGAGACTGCTAAATGTACTATGTATTCATTGTAGAAAATGTAAAAACCACAGAAGAGTATTACCAAGGAAGTATTACCTATAAGCCCACTAACCAGGGAAAAGCATTGTTCACTTTTTGGTATCCTTCTTTCTAGTCATTTTTTTCCTCTACACACACACACACACACACTCCTCCTTTTTACCCAAGTGATCATACTGGTCATTCTGGTTTTGCTGTTGTTTATTTGTTTTTAATTGTGGTTAAAAAAAAAAAAACACGTAACATGAGATTTACCCTCTTAATGAATTTTTAGGTTTAAGTGTAGTTAACTATGGGCACAATATTGCACAGCAGATCTCTAGCACTTTTCTACTTCATATACTGAAACTCTAAAGCCATCGAATGGCCACTCCCCCATTTCTCCCTCCTCCAGGCCCTGGCAACCACTATTCTACTTTCTGTTTCTAAGACTGACTATTTTAGATTCCTCATACAAGTGGAATCAGGCAGTTTTTGTCTTTCTGTGACTGGCTTTTCTCATCAAAATTAATATCCTTCAGTGTGTGTGTGTGTGTGTGTGTGTGTGTGTGTGTGTATTATGTTTTCTTTATCCGTGTATCTGTTGATGGGCCTTTATGCTGTTTTCACTCTTGGTCATGGTGAATAGTGCTGCTATGAATACGGCCAATGTCTCTTGAAGATCCAGATTTCAATCCATTGGATTAAATACCCAGAAGTGTAACTGCTGGATCCTAGGGCAGTTCCCTGTAATTTTTTGAGGACCCTCCATCCTGTTTTGCACAGCGACTGCACCAGTCTGCGTCCCCACCAGCGGGTGCACGAGGGCTCCAATTTCTCCACCTTCTCACCAATGGTGGTTATTTTTTGCTTTTGTTTTCCTGATGGTGCTGTGATTATGGCCATCCTGACAGGTGTGAGATGATCCCCCACGTGGCATTGATTTGCATTTCCTGGACAATGAGTGATACCCAACGCTTTTCATGTATGTGCTGATTATCTGTGTGTCCTCCTCTGGCCCTTCCCTGTGTTTTATATCCTGAGTTTCCCATATATCACTGAACCAGAAGCATTTCTCCACCTCATTAAATATTCTTGGCACTGCCCCTTACTTCACCCTGAAGGCAGGGGCCTGAACTTGGAGAGCCTCAAGGTCCTGCCAGGCTTCTGTTGGTGCCTGGTGCCTCAGCAGGCCCGTGGCTTGGCAGCGATAGAGGTGGGAAAACATCCAGGCAAGGCCCTGGAGTCATAATAGCTAAGAGTGGAAATTTGGCGGCAGAAAGCCTTCCATTCAAATCCAGATTTTGTCACTTCCAGGCTGCTTGGCTTTGGGCCAGCCTATTCCTTTCTGAGCTCTGGCTTCCCCATCTGTAAAATGGGGATAATGATAGAATCTATTTCATGGCTCCTTTCGGGTGGCCTCACTGAGCATGCTGGGACTTAAGTTACAGCAAGTGCCTGTTAACAACCAGTGGTTATCGTTGTGGGAAGGTCAGGAAGCCTGAGCAATTTCCTTCCTCTCTCTATGGCCTTGGTTTCTTCATCTGTACTATGGGAGACTATACTGGGTGCCCCATTTTGACTCTGTCTTGATATCTCTTTGAATAGAGGGGGAAGGAAAGTGAATGTCAGCTGTGGAGAAGCTGGGCATTCCTCCTCCGACCTCCTTGTCTTATGGTCCTTGGCCTTTTCCTCCAACAGACCGTTTCCCTCTGGTCTGAGGTCTGGACAGGTTCTCATGTGGTCCCGGCCAGGATAGAGCAAGGCTGGGCCACAGTGCTACAGAGAGCCCTTCTGTAGGCCTGGGTTGCATCCATGAACACCCTGGAGCATGTAAGCATTTAATTTTGGCACTTGTTAGAAGAGTCACAGGGAAGGGGAAGCTAGCACCCCAGAGGTGGGGATTGGGCAGAGCTGGGCTCACTTTGTTCTGGCTCAGAACCAGATACTCAATTAGGTTTTATAAAGAGAGAGACAGAATCTAATAGGGGGTTCCTGCCAGTCCTTGAGATTTGGTTCTCTTCTTGCATGTAGAAGGAACTCAGCTGAGGGAGGGCCTTCAGAAGATATTGAATCCAATTCTCCCCGTTGTACAGATGGACACACTGAGGCTGGGAGGGGAGAAAGGATTAGTCCACACTGCCCATATCTTCCATGTTACTGAGTAGGAGGTGAAGATCGGTTCTCTTTTAGCTTCTCTGGAGATTATGAATCAGCAGAACCAGAGGATGCATGGGATATAGGTTAGATAAGCAGATGAACTTCCTGACAAGACCCTAAACTCATTGAATCTTCCAGCGTCAGGGTAGAAAGAAATCATGAGAAGTCATTCCTTTTGGATTTTTTAAAATAATATTTTATTTTATTTTTTCAGTGTTTCAAGATTCATTGTTTATGCCCCACACCCAGTGCTCCATGCAATACGTGCCCTCAATACCCACCACCAGGCTCACCCATTCTCCCCAAAGTCTCTCATGCTTCATCTCCCTCTCTAATTTACCTCAGTTCACATTTCCTTTCCTTCTCCCACTACCCTCCATGTTACTCCTTATGCTCCACAAGTAAGTGAAACCATATGATACTTGACTTTCTCTGCTTGGGTCATTCACTCAGCATAATCTCCTCCAATCTCATCCATATTTCTATGAAAGTTAGGTATTCATCCTTTCTGATGGAGGCATAATATTCCATTGTCTATATGGACCATATGTTCTTTATCCATTCGTCTGTTGAAGGGCACCTTGGTTCTTTCCACAGGTTGGCAATTATGGTCATTGCTGCAATGAACATTGGGGTACATTTGGCCCTTCTTTTCACTACCTCTGTATCTTTGGGGTAAATACCCAGTAGTGTAATTGCAGGGTCATATGGTAGCTCTATTTTTAAAAATTTTAAGGAATTTCCACAGTTTTCAAACCTTTGAATTTTTTAAAAAAAGATTTTATTTATTTATTTATTTGTTTGTTTGTTTGTTTGTTTGAGAGAGAATGAGAGCACAAGTAGGGGGAAGAGCAGAGGAAGGGGGAAAGAGAGAATCCTCAAGCAGACTCCCTGCTAAGTGTGGAGCCTGACGTGGGGCTTGATCTCAGGACCCTGAGATCATGACCTGAACTGAAAGCAAGAGTCTTACCACTTAACCAAGTCACCCAGGCGCACTGAGACGTCCTTCTTTTTTTTTCTTTTTCATATATTTTAAAAGATTTTATGTATTTGACAGAGAAAGAGAGATAGCAAGCATAAACAGGGGGAGCAGCAGAGAGAAAGGGAGGAGCAGGCTGAGCAGGGAACCCATGCGGGCCTTGACCCCAGGATCCCGGGATCATGACCTGAGCCTAAGGCAGATGCTTAACCAAGTGAGCCACCTAGGAGCCCCCCTGAGAGGTCATTCTAAGCTAAGGTTTGGAAATGATTTTTAGCCACATACAGTGTATAGCTTGAGATCTAGGTGGGGACCCCAGCCCCTGCCCTATCTCCTAGCAGCACGTCCAGATGCACCTGCACAGAACCCTGGAGCTGAGCTCACAAAGAGGGAGGAGCTGGCTCAAGGTCCAATGGGGAAGCGTTGATTGCCCACTTTGGTGCCCCTCCCAGAACACACACCACCTTTTAGTTAGTCTTCTTTGGCCTGCCTCCTGCCCACATGCCAGCTCCCTGGGGACTCCAGCTCACAGTGTCTTTAGCATATGTGTTTGCCACCGTATGCCAACCACATCAGGGGCTCAGCCTCATGTGCACCGCCTGAGTCTGTGAAGACCAAGAGGTACTGGATACGGGGGGGCCTGTGCAGAACAGCTGGCAGAGCCCTGGCTTGGTTAAGGCCCTGACAGCTGTGGCCATCTGTGCCCTGACACTGGAGGAGCTCTATCCCCAGGAGCAGCAACCTGGAGTCTTCCCTAGGCAGTCCCCAGGCGCCCAGGAGTTGCCCTTAGGCCACGGGACCTAATCTAGCCCTTAGGTCTGGGGGCTCATGGCCCCTGTGGAAGTCCAGACAGGTTGGGGTCACGGGCCCCATCAGGAAGATTTTCCTTTCTTACCCAACTTCATTCAGCCACCAGTTTTTGATAATTCCTTCTTAAAGACTAGGAGTGGCCAGCCCCTCTCTCTGGATGATATTAGAGGAGGAGAGAGGCAGCTAGTGTTCATGACTCTGTTCATATGTATTATGTGCCAGGCATTAAGCTAGGGTCTTCTCTTACATGATTTTATTCATTCCTCAGACAATCCCATGAGGTGGGAGTGAGAGTCCCCATCTTACAGCTGAATTAATCAAAGCTCAAAGAAGTGGCATTACTTCCCTAAAGCCAGGTGGAAAACAAGAGAGCAAGATGGGGCAGAGCCTGGGGTACTCTTTTTATTGCTTCTACGAGTCTCTCAGAGAAACTTAGAAAGCTGCCGACCATTGGGGTAGGGCAGGGCAAAGAGAGCACTGATGTTGGGCGCCCTTGTCTAGGGCCCCTGGAGGACTGCCTTGCAACCCCCCTCTCCCCTTTCTTGGAGTTCTCCGACCCTGGGAAAGGCCTAAAAGGGTTGGGGGACGGAAGAAGCAGGGTGGGGACTGCAAAAAGCTGCCTCTGGCCCCAGGAACTCCCTGCTTGACCCCTGTGGGGGGTAGCTCCAGAGAGACCTTCTGGGAATAGAGAGAAATTCATTAGTCGACGATGTGCAAGTCCCAAACTGATTAGCAATTTATACTCTGGGCTCAAACAGCAGGTGGCTTAGGTTTATTATCTGACCTAGCCCAAAGGCCACCCAGTTCCGCCCCTCCCTCCTCCTTTCCCTTCTTCCCACCGTCATCAGAATTAGATCCTCAGCCTGACTTGTCTTAGGCCATTCCTTTAATCCCCATAGCCTAGGCCAGTTCCCAGGAGAGAATGCACTGGGGATGGAAGTGGTAGAGAGTGACAGGTGGCGGGATGACAGGATGGCCTCCTGAACTGGAAGAGATTTTCTAATCTGAGAGATTTGTTCATTCAGGGACCAAAGAAGGCTTCATTTTCATTTTGGGGCAAGGCAGGAAGAAAGAGGGTGATGTAGGTTACTGCAGCAGGAAGGATGGAGGATAGATACTAAAGGGAACTTCTAGAATGCTTGAGTTTTTATTCCTGGGCTGGGATAAATGCACTGCTTGTCTGTGGGAAAGGTGCTGGGATGGAAATGACACAGGCTGGGTATATAGCCAATGGGAACTTCCCCACAGAAGATGCCACTTAAAAGTGTTATTAAACCCTCAGGACTTTTAAAGCAGAGAACAAGGTAACTATGAACACCCTTTAAAGCGATATTGAGAGTTCCTGAGAGAGAGTTATGTGTCTTTCTCACTCCCCTGTGCCTTGGGATAGAGACATGTAGTGTACACACACACACACACACACACACACACACACACACACACACACACTGCCGCCCTCACCTGCACTGTGTCTACTGGTGCTTGCAGTCCCCCCTCTTTATCCTGCAGCCTAGCCTTGTCTTCAGCTCTGAGCCAAACGGCCAGCATTGATTTCTGGACTTCTCTGTAGTGAAGACAGACAGTGGACCTGGGTCTGTCTACCTCAGCTAGGTTCTACCCCCTGGGAAGCCTCTGGGGAGATAGAGGCTGTGGTGGCCTTGAGCTTGCACCTGCTAATCAGCAGCATCAGCCCTGGACTGGGGACATTCCTAGGTAGTGTTACCTTCAGACTACTAGAGTGGAAATGAAGTGAATTGATTTTCCCCTCTCTCCCCACTTCCCAATGCTGATCTCTTTAGGCTTAGGGATACAGTGAAAAAGTCACTCAGTGGGTCCTTGTCCAGCTCTGAATGTTACTTCCCCATCCCCCACACTGGGTTTCCAGTTCAGGGCAGGAGACTCCAGAGTCCACCCAGATTGCTTCTGTGGGGTTCCACCTTTAGGAAGTTCTTCCTGGTATCTGACCTGAAGCCTTCCTGCTGTAACTAGTTTTTTTTTGCCTTCTAGTTCCTTCCAGAGAATCATGAGGGGAAGTTTTCCTTTAAGATCACACTGTGTGCTGAGCTTAAAAGACTGGGAGGCATCAGTGGAACCAGGAAGCCTGAAGGGGCTCAGGATCTGCTGGAGAGGTTGCTGAGATGGCCAGCCCCTCCCTCCTTGGCTGCTCGGGAGGTTCCTTCCCAGTCCCATGAAGACAGGCACCACTTCTTTCTAGCACTGTGACCTTGAATAGAGCCAATTCTAGAGCCCTGGTCATTGCCTTCTGGTTCACGGTCTTCTCGCAGTCTCTCCTGGTACCGTTAGTCCTGCCTGTTAGTCAGTTATTCAGCGAAGGATTGTATGCCCATCCCAGAATGAGGCACTGCTGGGGGTAGGAGTGGCACTCACAGGAATGTGACCAAAGTGGCCAGGCCCTACCCTTCAGTGTCTCCCAGCCTAGCAGCCCTTCCCAGACTCACCTTCTTGATAAACCATCTGGACTGGGGGTACTAGCTGAACTGAGTAATTAAAATCTCTTCTCTTCCCCTGACAGATGACCTCCAAGGTCTGTTCCAGGCCTATGATTCTATGATTCCAGCTGGGGGTATCCAATTAACCCTTGTCATGCTTGGCTGGGCTTCGTGGGCTGTAAAAGAGGTGGTGATGTACACACCGGGATGCTCCACCCCTTTCTTTCCTCCCCTTTTCCCCCCTCCATCTTCCCCATGCCCCATGACAAGGCTGTGCTTACCAAGCCCAGGGAAGTGAAGTCAGAGTGTCAGAGTAAGGACAGGGCTACTGGCAGACCTGGGTCTGGGAGGCTGCCTCTTTCCCATGTGGGCCTAAGGGCAGATGGATACAGCTATGGCTTTGCATAGTATCTCCCCAGCCCTTGGTCCAGGTGCAGGCAGAATGTATTCCCAAAGGAAGGTTCTGAAGGGCTGGTCGGAGGTCGTGGGAGGTGCGGGCTTTGGGATCAATACCACCAGCCAGTAAACAGATCACCTGGAAGACTGTAGCATCTTGGGTCACAAACACTCCCCCCACCATGCCAATGCAAGGCAGCCTCCTCTTGGTGGTATATTCTGCCCATTCATCAAGGGCATTACATTTGGATGAGATTTGGACTCCACTTAGGATGGCAGTGGAGCCATAGGTGTGGTGACTGAGCTGATAGGGGCCTTCAAGGCTACCATAAAAATGCACCTTGTGTACCACTTAAACCCTCAAGAGTGTTTTCTTCGGCTCACACAATGCCTACATTAAGAAGAAATTAGCTGCCATCATTTCAAATCCAGATTTTTACATAAAAAATTTTTACTAAAAAATCCAAAGATCTACTAACACAGGGCCCAACTTCTCCCAAGGCAATGACTGGAGCCGAGTGGCAGCTGTCCCCACAACCAGGCCACATACACGATCTGCTTCTCTGCTATCCCTACCTGCTTGAGTTTGCCCTTCATGGGAGCAAATGGGGAAATGGAGGTTCAGAAAGAAAGGAAGGAAGGCCCTTGCCCAAGGTCCCCCAACCAAGGTTGGGGGCCAGGCCAAGATTCGAGCTCAAGCCTCCTGCCTGCTGGCCAGCCCCATGCCCTTCCCCTGCACCCTCCTCCCTAGAGCTTGGCAGAGGCTTCAGGGCCCCTGCCACTGCCATCTCCTCTATTCCTGAGGCCTGGGTAGCCTCAGCGGCCAGGCTTTGTCTGGTCACCTTCCTGCATAGCCCTTTTAGCTGCTGGGCCCCAGCCCCAGCCCAGGCCCCCTTCGGGTGAGAGCAGAGGCACTGCGGGGCTTCCAAAGCCTGGCCCCATCTCCCGCAGCTCTGAACAAGAATCTCATTAAGTGCAGGGGGCAGCCGCTGCCCGGCCTGGGGCGCCCTGACCACAGAGCTGGCTTCCTTCTGCAAACAGCCCCAGCTGGGCCTGGGCCGGCTGTGTGTATGTGCATGTGGCCGCACTGCCGCAGCCCATATCCAGCCCGTCCTGCAGCCTCTCAGGCTGCCTTGCGCCCTCTACCCCCCCTCCCCTCTGACCACCCCATCCTGCTTTTTGTCTCCCCACCATTCCTCCTGTCCCTGTCCCCTTTCCCTCCTTCCCTCTCCCTTCCTCTCTCCCCTACTCCATTTTGTTTTTTTCTCTCCACCTGGCTGTTTCTGTCTTGCTTTTGTCCTCATCTCTCAAGCAGCCCTTCTTCTTCATCATCTGGTTTCCCATCTCAGCCAAGAGGGCTGCCTACTTCCCTCAGGCGCCATCTTGCTGTCCCTGAGAAGGGTCCCCTTGGCTTGTCTCTCATCCTCTGTCTCTGATCTTCACTCTGTCTCTCTTCCTCAGTCTCTCCAGGGCTTGTTCCCCCTGATGCCTCCCTCACCCAGAGCTTCTGAATCACTTTATGTCTCTCTTACTTGAACTCTCTGGCCTGCTCTGAGTCTGTGTTTCTGAGACTGCCACAAGACACGTCTGGGGAGGTTTGCTCTACTGGATAAACATGGACCCAGCAGCAGGATGTGAGGAATTCTGCTGACAGCGCTTTCCTCCGGGGCTAGGGAGGGGGGAGTAGTGTGGGCTGCCGACCAGGGGCCCCAAGGAGACAGCAGTGTCCTTTCCATGTCAGTATCCTGACTTCCCAGCAGCTCAGTTCAACTCAGAGTGTCTCCCCATCTGGATAAAAGGAACAGACCCCACGGGACTGTTCACCTAGCCTAGCCCACGCACCAACAACCCCCACCCCACACACTACGCGCACACTTCCCTCCAGTATCTCTGCCTGGAGCCAACTAAATGGAATTCAGTCCTATGTTTCTCCTGGCCTGGACTGCTTAAGCCTCAAGGGCAGGGGTGGTGGGGAGGGAAAATAACCCCAGGGGCCTTTGATGTGAGTGAGTAGATGTGAGAACCCATTAGAGGTCACTGTAACCACCCCTCTGCTCCCAGACAACACCCTGCCCTTTGTAATTGTTTTACATTTAAAATCCCTACCCTCTGAGGAGAGGCTGATGGACTTCCCCCTCTAACCTAGTCTGTGGCCTCATCCTACGGTCTATCCGTCTGTCGGAAGGTTCCCAAATCAAAGAGAAATCGTTCATCCTGACATCCAGATGAGTACAGGTGTGCCTGTGATGTGTGCGGTGTGTGGCGCCTGTGTGTTGGGGTATGGGGGAGGCTGAGTGCCTGGAGAAAATGGAGATGGGACCCTTTATTTGGAGGTGTGTGGGGGGGGTGAGACAAAACAGAGGGAACTCAGAGGAGAGGTTGGCACAGTAGTCCAGGGGAAGGAGAGACCACGGGGTCCAGTGGCAGAGAGGCTGAAGGAGGGAAGGTTCTGGGGATACAAGCACTGAGGCAGGAAGCACAGAAGAAGGCTCTGCGTGGCATGAGGCCATGAGGCTTCCTGAGGAAGAACCAGAGGGCAGATTTGGGAGAAGAGACTTTCAGACTGAAGAAGGTCAAGTGTTTGGAAGCATGTGGAAAAGTGAGAGGGTCTTCAGAGGCATGCAGCTTCTAGGAACAAACATTCATCTGGCACCTACCCTTAGGATGACCGACTCATCCCAGTTGGCTCAGAACAGTCTAGATTTTAGCCTTGAAATTCCCATGTCCTGAGAAACCCCTGAATCCTAGGTACATCAGGATGGTGGGTCACCCGACATACCTCCCCAAGCCCACCTACCGGGCAGCACGTGCGCCACGGCTTCTGTCAACCCCACAACAACCCTGCAGGATAGTTGGAATTGGCCCCATCTTACAGATGAGAAGACAGAAGCTAAGAAAATTTTAATAACTTGCTCTAACGGAACACAGCGAGTGGCAGCTTTGAAGCTAAGTTCTGTTCTTTCCCCACATTGACCTTCAGGGACAAACTTAGTAACCTCCCCCACAGCCTCCTCCCCTCTGTGCATTCCAACCTCAACAGAGTCACAAAGTCTTGACATGAGCCAGTGTCGTTTGGACCTACTGCCAGAGTCCCCCTGGACATGGGCTGGGAGTGGGGGTGGGGTTGAGGAAGCGGGGCTTCATCCCCTTCAGCACAAGGCCTACCGGGGTTTCGCTACAGATTGCCACCTGTTGATTCTTTGGCTTCTCCCCCAGCTGGGGGCAGGACCAGCTGCTGGGCAACGGGGGCGGGAGTCGGAAACTGGGGGAAGTGCCGAGGGGGGGTGTCTCCAGGGCCTTGCTGGGTTCCTGGGCTCCAGGTGGTGGGTCTGGGGAGGGCTGGCCCAACATCTGAGAGCAGGCTGGGGGCCAGGCCCCAGGAGTCCCGCACTGCTGGTCAGCGCCTCCGGTGTGCTGGGGTGTGAGGAAGCGGCCCCAGAGCAAACAAACAGAGCCTGTGAGGACAGGAAGCAATTACGGACCACCCGGCCTAGGCTGCTGAGGAGCTCAGGGTGAAGGGAGGCAGGCTGAAGCAGAGATAGACTGCCAGCTAGGTGTGGCCCGAGGTGAGGCCCGAGAAACAGCACGAAGAGGTTCTAGTACTGCGGGATTCTGGGGAGGCCATAGCAGGTGTCCCCCTGTCTTTAGGGGACATCTCTCCCAGTTAGAAATAACTCCAGAGAAGGGGCTACCTTAGTAGGCATGGAATACTGGCTTCTGGTCAGAAGGCCTTGGTCCTGGGTCTAGCTGCCACACTCATGTGCTTTGGTCGAGGACCATCCCTTCCACTTACTGAGCCTCAGTTTTCTCATCTATATATTGATATGGTTAGAATAAATGATCTTCAACAGTCCCTCCAGATTTGATAGTCCATAGTACCATAAAGTTGCAGAGAGTTAAGGATTTTTAAAAAGATTTTATTTATTTGTGTGTGTGTGTGTGTGTGTGTGTGAGAGAGAGAGAGAGAGAGAGAGAGAGAGAGAGAGAGAGAGAGGAAGAGAGAGAGAGGGAGAGAGAGAGAGAGAGAGGGAGAGAGAGAGAGGTGGGGGGGCAAGAACAGGGGAAGGAGAAGAAGGGGAGGGAGAGGGAGAGACTCTCCAGCAGACTGCTGAGTGCAGAGCTTGATGTTGGGCTCAATCCCACGCACCTGAGCTGAAACCAAGAGGCATTGGCTTAACTGGCTGAGACACCCAGGCGCCCCCGAGAGCTAAGGATTTTTTAACTGACATGGATTTATAGAGGGCCGGTAATATGCAGCCCCTGGGGCTACGTGGTGGGGTTGGGGAAAGACATTTGGAAATTTCAGACTTGGGTTCTGTTCTTGAGGAATAATATTATCTGAAAAAATAATATGTATTGAATTTTGGCTGAGAAATATATTGAAATGACATCATCGAATTTCCTCCCAAATCCTATGAAGCCAGTACCAGTATTATTTTCATTTTCTAGATGAAGAAACTGAGAGTTAGAGAAAGGTGAACAACTTGCCTGAGACTACCTATGTAGGAAGAGGAGCCCCAGACTTTGACCTAGATCAGTTTAACTCCAGAGCCAGTGCTCTGAACCCCAATTCTAAATCGCCAGTAGTCTGCATACCACGCTGTCCATTCATTGGCTCATTTCAGCTTCACCAAAGCCCTGTGGGCCCGGTGATACTATCCCCACTTTACAGAGAAGAGGACTGAAGCTCCGAGACATGAAGAGCCCAGCTGCCCTCCTTCTGATGCCCGATGTGCAGTCTGGTGACACCAAATGCCCTGCTCCCCACCCAGTGGCTCCAGCAGAAAACCAGCCGTTCCCCTGCAGTCCCTGGGGAAGCACCCGGTCTTGTCACACCCTATGTGGTGAGTGGATAGGCAGGCAGGCAGTGTTTGGCCCTTTGCTCCCCTCCCTTCCCTTCCCTCCCCAAGGGCTTATTAAGCACCTATCATGTTCCACGGGTTGTGCTGGGGAGTTCTGTGCATTATTCCCTTTTTTTTAAAGATTTATTTTTATTTCAAGGACTGAAGTGGGGGCTGGTCAGCAGGGCGAAGGGGAGAGGGAGAGGGTGAGGAGCTCCAGAAGACTCCTCGCTGAGCACAGATCTAGGTGGGGCTCAGTTTCCCAGACCTGGAGATCATGACCTGAGCCGAAACCAAAAGACGGACACTTAACTGACTGAGCCACCCAGGCGCAACCCCGATGCATTATTCCCTTAATCGCACAACTCCCCCATGAAGTAATTTGACCCCTCATTGTGCAGTTGAGACAACTGAGGCTCACATTATTCCAGCCTCCCTCCCTCCTAGGGCCCAGGACAGGGCCAGCAGGGACTGTGAGGACCTTGGGAGTCTGTGATTACATTTCTGTCCCTTTTCCAGGACACCCTCCATGAACCGCCCTCGCAGAACTAGTTCTTTCTCTCGGCTCCTGGAAACGATGCCATGTTCAGCTTCTCTCACAACACCCTTCCTTTCTCCCTTGCTGACTTGCATGGAGCTGAGGCTCAGGCCCACTCAGGCTGAGACTCCTTTGGGTCCTGATCCATAAGTGTTTTTGTGTTGCTGAGACCTCTTCTCACAGGTACTGTCCCAAACTCTGCTACCTGAATGACCTCATTTACTCCTTCCTGCAATCCCATGAGACAGATGGTTATTATCACCATCATTCCCATTTTCCAGATAAGGCAATTGAGGCACAGGGAGGTAAATGGATCACTCAAGGTCATCAGCTGGTAAGTGGCAGAGCTAGGATTCACACCCAAGCCAGCTGGCACAAGGCTCCTCTGTGGAGCCAATTTGTGAAATTTTTAAGTGCCAGCCTTAAAGAGCGTGGCCTTGATCCTGAGGCAAAGGAAGTAATTGAGGGGCTTAGCCCAGGGTGGGGGAACGTAATCTACTTTGCCTTTGAGAATAATCTGTCTGGCGGCCATGAGGCGGGGATGTGGAGGGGCAGACAAGAGGCAGGGACACTGGTCATCCTTCATGAGGCAGCTGGAATCCCAAGGAAGAGTGGATGATAGCCTGACTTTGGACAGTGACAGTGGTCATGGACGAAAGGGACAGAGATGGAGGACATTTGGGACTTGAAGGCAGAGCCACTGTTCTGCCAAAGGACAAGTGGGTCTGGAGTTCTGCTCCTGCTCCTCCCGCCAAGCCGTGTGCCCCAGTGAGCAGAAGCGTCTGTCCTCAGGAAGGGGCACTCTTCTCTAAATTGTCTGCCCAGAGGGGCACCTTCTTTCAATTTGGCCCAAGACACCATAGGGGTTATCTGAGGGCCCTGGTTGGATGCGTGCTGAGGACCCCACGAAGCCCTTCTCTTCTCTTGCTCCCTCTTGTGCCCTGGAGCTCCCTTCAAGTTGAGGCAGACTGTGACAACAGGAAGAAATGCCACGTGTGCGTGCATGTGCACACGTGTTCGCATGTGTGCACACGTGTGTATGTGTGTGAAGGGGGAAGTCTAGATAGAAACAGCAAACTGTCAGTAGTGGTTTTGCTGGGGAAAGAGAAAAGAGCTGTGGAGAACTTCACTTTTTTTGCCATCTACATTTAGGCACAGTACGAAATTTTCTTACAAGAAGCATGTTTGGGCTAAGAAACGAATAGAAGCACTTCTAAAGGGAACACAAAGTCACGGTTCAGGGTTGATGTGAGTGTCAGTTGAGATAATGGAGAGCATTTTGCAAATTGAGGGGTTGGATGACTGGATAGTGATATTCCCAGCCCTCCGTGTAAAGGCAAAGGGCAGAATGTCCCCAGGACTCATCATTCCCAGGGGCAGAGCCTTAGGTGGGCTAAATCTGGGGAGTACATGGTCAAACTCAGCTGCCCTGGGCTCCTCAATGGCCGCCCTTATCCTGTCAGTCCCCCGGGGCCTGGCAGAGTTTGCACAAAAGGGAGCTTTAGTTGTAGGCCTTTGCTGGGGCCCTGGGAATCAGTGACAAATTGAATGGGATAATAAGTTAATTAAAATTGTCTAATATGTGAGGCATCCCAGGGCAGAGGAAAAAGGCTTGGCCAGGGAGTCACACTGGGCACCTGGATTCCTGAGCCATAGATTCTTTGAGGAAACTTGAGCCAGTCTCTCCCTCTTTCTGGGCCTCAGTTTCCCTACCTATACAATAAAGAAACTGGCAAACCTCGTCTCTTAGGGCTGTGCTGGTGTTAGCATTCCAGGAATCTCTAATTAAAACTGTCCCCTGTGTATTAATCTTCTTGTCAAGTTTTAATTAATGGCTGATGGAGCCAGAGCAGGCACCAGCTGCCACCCCCCTGTTGGGAAGTGGGGGACACCCACAGGATGCTTGACCTGATAATGATCACTAAGTGTCCTCTATCCCCATTTCTGAATGATTTTTCCACTATACCACACCATCTAGGGTTTGAGGGCCCGTGTGTGTGTGTGTGTGTGTGTGTGTGTGTGTGTGTGTGTGTGTGTGTTTGAATATGGTAAAGGGTATAGCCTTTCTCTCAACTCTGCTACTAACCAGCTCTGTGATCTTGGTTTGTGACTTAATCTCTTTGATCTTCAGTGTCTTATTCCTTTAAATGGGGATAGCAGTTGGCTGCAAGTAATGGAAGAAACACTGAAAATGCCTTCACGATAAGTACAGCTATTATCCCGCAGAGGAAGTCCTAATGAAGAGTGCTTCAAGGGTTGGTTTATTCAGCAACAAGAACTCCAGTTCTTTCCATCTTTCTGATCCACTATTCTTAGCTCTTGGCTTTTGTCTTAGGACCTGCCCCCTCATGGTCATAACATGGCTGCAGGAGCTTTGACTGTTACACTCTAATTCAATAAAATCCAAAGACCTGGAGAAGTAACAACCTTGCCTTTGTCCCTTATGTCCCCTTTCGAAAACAAGGCAGCCTTCCACCCAGTCCCACAACAGCTTTCTGTCCATGCTTCTCATTGACCATACTGTGTCATGTGCCCAAGCTGAGCCCAACCACAAAGCAAAGAGGTTGGAACAATCATGGAACTATCGTGACTGGCTTGAACAAATATTGTCAACTGTAGCTATACACACGAATTTCCTGGGGTGCTTTTAAAAAATACCAGTGCTCAGACTGTACTCCCAGATCAGTTTAGTCTCTGGAGGAGGGGCCTGATTACCAGTATTTTTTTAAAACTCTCCAAATGAGACAAACATGCTTAGACCAACCAAGATTCAGCCCCTGAAGCCCAGCCTTCCCCGTGCTGGTTCCATTAGAAAAAAAGAAATGGTAGAAAGTGGCTGTTAGCTACCCACCATCCATGCACAGCCTTTGTCTCATATTAGCTCCAGGAGTGGGGTTTAATACCATGGAAATGTGTGTCCTCCTAAGACTTCCTTCCAAGACCCACTCTGTCTATAGAATCTAAGGCTCTCTTAAAGCAGTTGCTTCCAAACCAGGAGATGCTCCTGATGTGCTTGCTAAAAATGGATTCTTGAGCCTACTTAAGGGCTATAGAATTAAGAGCATTAGAATAGAGCCCAAAAGGGGCGCCCGGGTGGCTCAGCCAGTTAAGTATCCAACTCTTGATTTCAGCTCAGGTCTTGATCTCAGGGTTGTGAGTTCAAGCCCCAAGTAAAATAAAACAAAACAAAAAAGAATGGAGGCACCTGGTTGGCTCAGTTGGTTAAGCGTCTGCCTTCAGCTTGGGTCATGATCCCGAGGTCCTGGGACCAAGGTCCACAAGGAGTGTGTGGGGGGTTCTCTGCTTGGGGGGGGGGTCCTCACTCAGCGGGGAGCCCGCTCCTCCCTCTGCCTCTCCACCTGGCTTGAGCTCTCTTTCTCGCTCACTCACTCTCTCTCTCAAATAAATAAATAAATAAATAAATAAATAAATAAATAAAATTTAAAGGAAAAAAGTGGAGCCCAAGAACACATACATGGTCAAGAACATGCACACAAAAAACATGTATTTGTTAATTCCTCAGATGATTCTCAGGCACTTATCCACAGAGTGGTGTTTTGGAATGACTGCTTGATATATTTTGTCCTCATGGGCCTAAAATGGTGCCTGAAAATCCACCATTAGGGTCACTCTTCAAAGTTATCCTCCCTAGTGTTGACCCTTCACCCCTGCACATTAACACGTGTAAAATTATTTGTCATTAAAGAAAGGTAGCTAGAAGGGCGCCTGGGTGGCTCAGTTGGTTAAGCGACTGCCTTTGGCTCGGTCATGATCCTGGAGACCCGGGATCGAGCCCCACATCGGGCTTCCTGCTCGGCGGGAAGCCTGCTTCTCCCTCTCACACTCCCCCTGCTTGTGTTCCCTCTCTGGCTGTGTTTCTCTCTGTCAAATAAATAAAATCTTAAAAAAAAAAGAAAGGTAGCTAGAAAGTTCCTGAGAGTTTCTTGTGTTCATTTTCTTTTTCTTAAAATGAGGGTAATCATGTTTACCTCATCACTAATACAAAAAGGGCCCAGGAGACAACAGGAAGTAGTCTGTCAACTTCAACATGCTGAAGGGAAAATGTGAAAATGACCCTGGACCTGGAGACCAGACTATCCTGTTACTGGCTCATTTTGGCCAAATTCTTTCTCCTTTCCAAACCACCAAACCTCCATTTTATAATTTATGAAACGTGAAGATTTGCATCCATGAATAGATTTTTTTAGCACCATTCTTTTTTTCATTGCAGTATAATTGACATACAATGTTTTATGAGTTTCAGGTGTGTAACATAGTGATTCTTCAATTCTACACAATACTTGGTACTTACCATCTGTCAGCATACAACCGTATTCCAATATTATTGACTACACTCCCTATGCTGTACTTTTCACCTCTGTGTCTTATTTATTTTATAACTGGAAGTGTGTACCTCTTAATCCCCTTTATCTATTTTATCCATTCCCACACATAGCTTCCCTCTGACAACTGCCATTTCTCTGAATTTAAGAGTCTGTTTTTGATTGTTTTGTTTTATAGATTCCACATACAAGTGAAATCATATGGTATATATCTTTCTCTGTCTGACTTATTTCACTTAGCATAATCCCCTCTAGGTCCAGCCATGATGTCACAAGTGGCAAGATCTCATTGCTTTTCATGGCTAAGTAATATTTCATTATATATACCACTTCTTCTTTATCCATTTGTCTATTGACAGACACTTGGGTGGCTTCCATATCTTGGCTATTGTAAATAACACTGCTATAAACATAGGGGTGCGTGTATTCCTTCAAATTACTGTTTTCATTTTCTTTGGCTAAATACCCAGCAATGGAATTACTGGATCACAGGGTCCTTCTGTTTTACTAGAATTTTGAGGAACTGCCTTACTGTTTTCCAGAGTGGCTGCACCAATTTACATTCCTACCTGCAGTGGACAAGAGTTCCTTTTTCTCCACATCCTCTCCAACACGTGTTAATTCTTGTCTTTTTTTATTTTAGACATTCTAACAGGTAGAAGGTGATATCTTGTGGTTTTGACTTGTATTTTCCTGATGATGAGTGATGTTGAGCCTCTTTTCATGTCTGTTGGCCATCTGGATGTCTTCTTTGGAAAAAATGTCTATTCAGGTCCTCTGCCCATCCTAAGTAGATTATTTGTAGGAGATTTTGTGGGTGTTGAGTTGTATCAGTTTCGTAAATATATTTTGGATGTTAACCCCTTATCAAATATGTCATTTGCAAATCTCTTCTCCCATCTGCTAGGTTGCCTTTTCGTTTTGTGGATGGTTTCCTTTGCCGTGAAGAAGCTTTTTATTTTGGTGTAGTCCCAATAGGTTGCTTGTTTATTTTTTGTTCCCTTCTTAATGACAAGAAGAACCTCTTTCTGCAGAAATAATTCCCCAGTTTAGCAAGTAGCCTTGCTGTGTCCTGCTGGGTAGTATAGAAGTTCTCTGTGTTGGCCAGGATGAGGACAGAGAGAAAAAGGCTGGATTGTGCCATTCTCTCCAGGGAGGAAAGTCCTGGTAGGTGTTCATGGTGAAGTCTAGGGAGGTCTGAAACTAATGAGGATGTTTTGTCTTTGGGGATATTTCCTGGGGCCTATGGGACCCTTATTGTTGCTCACTGGACTTTCCAAACCTCCACTGCCTCACTCAGCAGCAGTCTATTGGCACTGAGGGGTTTGTGAGGCCTGTAGGTCCCAGCCTGACCTCAGGATCCAGTTCCCCTCCGGGTCCTGGATCTCCCATTTCCCCACTTCCCTTTGCTCCACCATTCAGCTACAGGGAAGACATGGATTTTCCTGCCTGAGAGTGGCCCTCTTTGGAGCCAGAGCTGTATCCCTAGGCCATCTAAGGAGGAGCTTATCCAACCGCTGAGTCCAGGCCAGAGCTAGGAAAGAAGACCATGAGGTGTCAGGCCATCCTGGATGTGAGGTGAAAAGGGGAACCTGAGGATCTGCCAAGGAGCCTTCTTCTGCCTGAGGCAGTCTGAGCAGTGGGGCCATCCAAGATGGGGAATGAGGAATCCTAAGTCTGGTCCTCTGAGTACCACTCTTCCTGTGGCCTTGAACATGACCCTGCCTCGATCTCACATGTAGCATAAAGGGGTTGGATTAGAATCCCAGAGTCATGGACTCTCCATGTTGAAAGTACCCTTAGTGGCTATCTAGTCCCAGTCCACACCCAGAGCTTGACCCCCTTGGCAACATCTTGCATAGCCATTGTCCAAACTCTGCTTGCATATCTCCAGTGGTAGGAAGCTCACTTCCTCCAATGGCTTCCTGTTTGATCTCATCATAGATACCCATTAGATGTTTCATCTGAAATTGGTCTCCCCATTTCTTCCATTAGTAGGTCCTAGCTCTGTCTCTTGCAGCCGCATACCTCATCTTTCCCGTGACAGCTGCTCAGAGGTCTGAATTCAGAGTTCAAATTCCCTGAGTCTACTCTTCTCTGGACTGAAGAGCTGCTTCATCTTCAACTATTCTCACAAAGTCTGGTCTGTGACTCCTTCATGTGTGGAGACTGTAACTGGACACAGTCTCCCAGGTGGGGTCTTGGCAAGGCTGCACAGGACCTGAACTTCCCCTGGACCCTTTACAATCAACCTAAGTTCTTATTGGATTCAGCACCTCAAGGATCTCCCCTAGCCTGTGAGCTCTGTGAGGGTGTGGGGCTTTTCTCATCCCTTTCTCTTACCCAAGGGCCCAGCCCAGGGCCTTGCCCAGAGCTGGCATCACAACTTGTGACTTGAGGTAGCTGAGAGCAAGGTGCACGTGGGAATGCAGCCCAAATTGGAAGAGCGGGCTGGGCCATGGAAGGGCCCAGATTATCCGTATACATTCAGGCAGCCTCCTCCCATCCCTGCACCAGCTACAGGGCCCGCAGTGAGGGGCCCAGCATGTTGGCCTGGGGGCGCTGGTGTTCATGAGTGTCCAAAACTCAGGGGAGGTGGAGATCTGTACCTGTGGCTTCCCAGGACTCCGGGGAGCCCTGCCTGCCTCTCACAGTTCTGTGTATAACTTGCCAATGTTGTGTACGGCTGTGTGTCGTTGCTGGAGATTCCCCCCACCCCGGTGTCCAGCGGAGGCAGGAGGAGGCAGCTGTGGTCCATCCATTGGCCAGAGTGACCTAGGGACCCATCTGAGGCAGTAGGAAATATGCCGCATCAGTCAGCAGGGGTGTTCCTGGCTGGCTGAGGAGAAGAGTGGCTATCACTTGACAGCGGTATTCCCAGCTGTCTGCGTGAAGAGAGGGAGGCAACTGCCCTGGCAGGCAGGCAGCTGGGGTATCCTGGGCATGTCCACCCTGATGTGACCCTCGTGTGTGTGTGTGTGTGTGTGTGTGTGTGTGTGTGTCCTCCTGCCACTTGTCATCAGCCCCAATCATCACAAGGGAAGTCAGCCCTGTCAGAGCTCAAGGTCATGGAAAAGACACTTCAATTATTCTACCATGATCTGTCAGGGTCCCAGTGGAGTGGGCAACCACTGGCTTCCTGGCTGGCTGGAGAGAGTATATATACCAGGGAAGAATAGGAAAGATGAAAGGAAGGAGAGGAAGGCTCACAAAGAAACCCATGTGCCATCTTGAGTAATGGTAGCCAGAGATTTCTCCAGACACACGGCCAGAGATGGGGCATTTCGAGTCAATTTCTGCAGGTGCTAGAGTGGCAAAGGCCAACATGGATTTGGGAGTCAGATGGACCTAGGTTCTAGTTCTGGTTCTGCTGTTTCCTGGCTCCCTGGCCTTTTTTTTTTCCTAGCTGAGAAGTGGGGATGTTGTGAAAATGCCAGGTCAGGCCCAGCGTACATGCCTAGGGGCAGGAAGTTCCCTCTTGCCATCTCCTCTCTCTAAGGCTACCCATGCAAAGCAGATGGTAGCTGACAAAGGCAGAAACAGGAACTGTCTTGGGGTGGGAGTCTTTGTCGGGTATGCCCTGAGCCTAGTCCAGAGTCTTCTTTTCTCTTGGCTTCTTCCCTTTGGCTGGGAAACCTAGTTGTCACAGAAGATCCGAAGGGGTGATGGGGGCAGCACCTAGAGTGCCTGTAAGTAACTCTCTGGCCAGCTCTAGCTTCTGCCTGGGTGTTCTTAGCATTCCTCACCTCTGAGATCTTTCTAGAAACATAATCAGGGGCTAATAACACACCAGCTCCACAGACCAAGAGGCTGTTCTTCCATCCCCTTCCCAGAGTGGAAGGCAGGCATTGGTACAGATGAGGAAACCGAGGCTCTGTTTAATAACTTGTCTAAGGTCACACAGCTGTGGGATCAACATAGGATTCAAACCCACTAGACCCACCATACCTCTGATCTTCCTTCTCATCACCCTACCTCCCCATCCCAGCCCCAGCATTCTAGGCTCCAGCCATGACAGACTGAGGACTCATGAATCCCACAAGTCTCCCCGCATTGTTCTGCCTCTGTGGTTCTCCTCAAAGGCTCCTCTGGCCTGGAATGTCCACTGTGCCCTGCCCTGCCCCACTTCTTCTGCTTTCCCCCACCCATCTCCCCTCCTGGGCCTGTGAAAGTTCTCCTTATTCTTCAAAGCTTTAATGCATCTTCTGATTCCCAAGAGCTGAAGGACTTCCTGTGTTCCCAGAGGGCTTTGCTTCACTCTTGTCTTATGTTGCTAGTCACTGAGCCCAGGGAACAAAAGAGATCTTGGAGATCATTGAGGCAAACCCTCTCAGTGAAGGAGCTTAAGAGAACCAGACAGCAGAAGGGGCTCCAATATCTTCCTGCTTTTCTCCACCATTTGGCCACTGGTTCACAGTCTCTTTCCTGTTGGAGGTCTCAAGGCTTTAGATCACCCTTCTCTCCCTCGCCCCTCCCCTCCCATCTCCTCTCTTTCTCTCTCTCTCCCTAGGGGAACTCATCTCTGATGAGACCTTAAGGACAACATTTATAATTTCTCCAGGTCATTACCACAAGGATGTCCCCTACTCACCTCAAATTCAACATGTCACAACAAAATCCATCAGGTGCCATCCTCTCTAAACCTTCCCTTGTTTCTGTGTCCCCTGTCTCAGTGGGTGTCATCACTACATCCCCACCAGAAACCTAGAGGCATCCTCCAATACGTTCGTCCCCCTACCCTTGTCACATCCAACCAGTCACTAAGTGCTACCCATTCAACCTCCAACACATGGTGAATTCCCTTGCTTCTCTCTCTCTTCGGCTCCATGATTTCCAGCTTCGGCTAGACCTCTTTGGTTGTTGCTGTGGTTTGCCTCCTCTCTGCCTTCCAGCTTCCACCCTGCCCCTGGGTCTGCCAGCCCGTTCACCCCAAGGTGGTCAGAAGGAAGGTTTCAAAATGCAAAGCAGGCCACGTTATTACTGACATGCTCAGAAACCCCAGAGGCAGAGAATAAAATTCCTGAGCCCAAAGGATCTCCCCTTGCTTTCCTCCTCCCCTGTCATATTGAGTGTGCCACTCCAGCTTCTGTTCCTGAGCTGGTTCAGACATCAGGCTGCTGCTTCTGCCCAAATGGCTGTCCTTTCACCTTTCATCCAGCCAACTCCCTTTCAGCCTTCAGGTCTCAGGTTATCCAGCCCTCTCAACCTGCCCTTTAGGTCTCAGCTCAGGTGTCACCACCTTTTCCTGGTAAGTTTTCCCCAACTTCTCTTCCCATCAAGTCTGGGTTAGACCCCTGTCCCAGGAGCTTGGATCCCCTTCCGTGATTCTCGCCTGCTACCCCGTGATTTCCTATCATAGTATGGTTCATCACAGGTTGTAAATGCTTGAGGGCCTGTTTGTTTCTCCCACTAGACCAGATGCTGACAAACTACAGTCCCCAGGCAAAGTCTGATCTCCTGTCTGTTTTTGTAATACAGTTTATTGGGGCATGGCCATGCCTCTTCGCTTATATATTGTCTACAGCTGCTACATACAATGGCAGTGTTCAGTAGTTGTGACAGACCACAAAGCCCCAGGTAACTACTATTTGGCCCTTTAGAGAAAAGGTTGCTGACCCCTGCGCTGGACCATCTGCCTCACCAGGGGTTCATTGCTGTGTCCTCATCACCCAGCATGATGGGTTGTGGTTGGCAGGGAGCAACTAGAGACATTTGTCAAATAGTGCTTGAAGTGTAGATGATGACAGGACAAACCTGCAGCCCCAAGTGGGCTCTGAGCTTTGGTTTCTCAATCTGCATCCCTGGGGAACAAGCATGAGGTCAGAATCCCTGTGTATTCCCAGCCTTCCCAGAGCAGGGCCAGGTCCAGAGGACAGAGACTCTGTGTCATTCTGGGCCACTGGAACAGCTCAGGGGAGGGCAACAGGGTCCTAGGGCTGCCTTGAGGGGAATATGCCCACATCAGAGATGTGCACCTTCACCTTCAGACTCTCTGACACCAGAGCAGTGGACCTCTATGAGGGACAACCTTGCCCTCAGGGGATATTTAGCAATGCCTGGAGACATCCCTAGTTGATACAAGTGAGAGGGAAGCTGCTATGGCTACTAGTACCTGGTGGGTACAGTCCAGGGGTGCAGCTGGTAAACATTCTACAAATGCATAGGACAGCCCCATACAACACAGATTATCTGACTGAACATGATAAGATTGTCCAGGCTGAGAAATTCTGCTCAAAAACAAGGGTTGGGACATGCCAGGGCTCCAGCCCAGATCAATTAGAAGAGAACCTCAGAGCTGGGACCCAGGCATCAGCATTTTTAGAGTCTCCTCAGGGGATTCTAATGCAAAGTCAGCACTGAGAACCTCCAGGCTACAGCCTCCTTTCTGGGAAAAGTTTCCAAAGACAGACCCGCACATAGCCCCAAATTGCCCCAGATAGTCTATGCTTCAAGCATTGGGTCCCACTGCCAGGCCCTGGGGCTAGCTGGTCATTTGAGAAAATCTGCCTGCTGCTCTCCTGGGGTATCTCTGAGCACTGAGGGGCCAGCAGGGACCTCTTTCTGCCCTTCCCTCCCTGCCTGCCTCTGCAGAAGGAGGGGTGCTGGTGGAGGAGAGGGGAGGGGAGCACAGCTGGGATTTCAATCACCTCCAACCACAAAAATCCATATCAAGCCATCTCTCTCCCTTCTCCCCCTTCCAAGCTGAGCTGTAGAGAGAAGCACTCCCTTCCTGAAAGCAACCCACAGGCCCCCAAGCTGATATAGAGAGAGGGGCTCAGCAGTGTGGATGTTGGGAAGAAGAACAAAAGCTCTTACGTCCCTTGTTTGGTCCTAGTTTGGGGGATGTGTGTGAAGTTCCCTGCACCTCCTAAATCCAATCAACCCCTGGTTCTGAGCAGGCTTCCCCCAGCCCAGGAAAGGAAGGGACTGAATGGGTACAGGAAGGTAGGTTCCTCCACCATGGGACAAACTTTTCCTCTCCCTCTAAAACAGTGACTCTATAGGAGCAAACACAGTCTGCCTCCCCCATCCTTTCCCCAAGGTGGAGCTGGATATCCAACCCAAACTGCAAGCCTTTCTCTCCAGGGAGAGCCCCTTACCAGCTTCCACTTTTCTCCTGGGCTAGGCAAGCCCTGACCCCATTCTAGGCGATTCTAGCCAAGGCTGCTTAGCCACCAAATGCTCAGAGGAGGAGGAGCCTAAAAAAGGAGGTCCAGTCTTCCAGGGGACTCTCTGATGAGGAAGACTTCTACAGTTTAGGGGCTGCTGGAATTTAAGACTGGAGAGGCCATGGTTCAACCGGGATCTGACAATATATCTGCAAGGAAGCAAGGAAGTGAGGCCAGGTCTGGGCTTTGGGGTAGATTCCTGGGGTCTAAGCTGGGAAGCCGTTGCCAGATGGACAGAGGAGAAGTACAAACAGAATGAAGCTGAGCAACAGATTCCTGCTGCTCAGACTGAACCCTGGCAGGAGCAATCCAAAAATGACAGGCGAGGCTCCCAGGAGCACTTGAAGAGGGAACAAGATGGTAACTGCCTTACTTTGGGGAGGGGAAAGAAAGGGAGTTGGGAAGTCACAGGCAGGGGACTTGGGAGCTCCTATCTTGAAGCATGAAGGAAAAATTGCAAAAGACAGAGAAGAGTGGTCAAGTGGGAGGACACAGAGAAGGCAAATAGCAGGAGGGGTGCTGTGCCTGGGTGCACGCCTATGGATAGAACACGTGGTATGAGTAGGCCAGAGAGAGGAATGAGGCCCTCAGCAGGTGTGCTCAGAATGGGAAGGTCTGTGGGTCCACCCAGATGAGAAACCTGACTCTACCCTGAGAACCGTGGGGAGCTCTGGATATACTTGAAGTGATATGATTGCCTTTGACAGTTATAACTGTTCTTCCCCTCATGGTTGGAGGCTGGATCAGAGCATGTGAAGGTCCAAGACCTAGAGAGAAGACCATCTGGAGGCCAGTGAAGTGGTCTGAGTGTAAGCCCACATGGGTCCTAGTCACGATTCAGGCATCAGATTTCTGGTCCTCCATGATCCCCACTCCCTCTTCTAGGCTCCTTTGGCCCCTTGGACTACTCCCATCTTGGCCCTTAATAACATGGATGGTGGTTTCCTGTAAGCTGTGAGAGGGCAGTGTTCAAGACTGACTTGTTCACCACTGTTACCCACCTCCATGAACAGTGTTGGCACATGTCCCATGCATGTGGAAGGAAGGAAGGAAGGAAGGAAGCAGGGAAGGAGGGAGGGAGGGGAGACACATGTCAAGAATAATGCTCAGCTGATGGATGGTGATATTACTGCTAGCGGAAGAGGGTTAATTTTATTTTGCTGGTGGATGGAGACAAGTTTAGAGTTGACCTGCAGGTATCTGAGGGTCACCCCAGAAGACATACTGAGTACACTGTCAACTCTGTGAGCCTGCAGCTCAAGGAACTACTTGGACAGGTCCTGTCTCCTGAGAGATGTGAGCTAAAGCTGTAGGAATGAATTTAAAACTTGATGTTTTTGATTCCTAAGTAAACAGCCAGCCAAGAACCAGTATATTTTGAACCACTGGTGGTCAAGGACGTGGCAGGAAGAGGTAGAGGGAGGTGGCAGGAGGTGGCGCCCTCCCTCTGTGGGGTTGAGGAGGATTCCTCCTCTGGAATTGCCCCAGCTGTCACACAGCTCTGTAGGGAGAGAGAGCCAGGGCCCTGGAGGCGGGGGTGGGGGCTGGCTTGGGACGGAGGACAGGACAGAACAGGTCCTGGCCTCTCTGCACCCCTCTCCTACCAGGTACCCCCCCCCCACCATGCTCCCTGGGTCCTTCCCCCTGGCTGGAGCCTGGGGACCCCAGTTTGCTGTGAGTCTCCCATCTCCATGGATTTATCCACACCCTCTTCCCCACTGCCTCTTCCTTGCCCTAGCCAGCCTCTGTAACTCAATGCTCCTGCTCCTTCCTTAGCTGGGCCCAGGAATCCTGCCAAACATTGTGCTTCTTGGCCTGGGGATGACTCGGCTTCCCTCCCCAGCACCACCCCACCCCCAGTCCCTGAGCAATGCCATAGACTGAGCAAGGAGACTTGCTGACGGGCAGCTCGAGTCTAGGAGCCAAGCTGCTGGGGAGGTGGGCCCAGGCCCCTGCTCCTCAAGCCAGCCAGGCAGCATCCACAGGGGCCGGGAGTTGCTAGAAGGCCTAGCAGGCTAGCACCAGCACTCCAACAAGATAGTACTCTGGGAACCAAAGGGTCTATAGGTACCTACTCAATAGCATGCCAGAGTATCTTTCTCAAAGCCTTAAAGTTTTCCATTAAAGATGTCCGGGGGGGGGGGTCCATCCAGGAGTTCTAGGCATCACAGGCCTGACATAAAATCCTGGTGGTACCACCTCTTCCTAGCTGAGTGACCCTGGGCAAGTAAGTCACTCTGACAGAGTGCTGCTCAGTTTGCTCATCTGTACAATGGGGAAAAGAATGACAGCTGGCCGCCAGGATTGTTGAGAGGATTGAATGAAGGAACACATGGAAAATGCACCGTAAACAGGAACTGTAGCAGGAGGGGTTTTATATTTATCGGCATGGCCAGGATGAAGAAGAAACAGGTGGCTTTCTGCTTTTCTGTCATCCAGGGGCACAGCACATTCCCTGGTTCTTTTACTTGATACTTTGGGATTCCTTGAGGCCTCAGCCCGTGGAAGGAAGGTCAGGGCTCAGAATGACAGTTGCATATTTTGCTGGAGGACCTTCAGCAAGAGCTTTGACTTTTCTGAGCCTCAGCAAGCTGTATTCAGAGCAGGGAAGGAAGGGGAGAATTTCTCCTTCCCTCTCTTCCCTCCCACCTTCTTTCCTGGTGTGGTGTTCAAAGAGGAGGTTCACACAGAGGTGAGGTCCAAAGGCCCATTCCTCTTACCAGATGTGCTGGGGTTGGGGGAAAGGCAGAAGAAATGTGGATGTGTGGAAGGCAGGGCCAGGGATGACCTGTGTCTGTGATCAGAGGCCCAAGGTAGGGTGGAGCAGGGGCTGGAGGGTGAGTTCTTTGCATTGCTGAGGGTTTAGCGCTTTCTCTTGGTTGCATGGATGCCTTGGTGTCCACCTCCCTCTCCCCCAAACCCCAGTATCCACTTTGGGCGTATGCCTGTAGCCCCCACCAAGGACGAGCGTGAGTGAAGAGCAGGCTGCTTGCCGGGCCTGTGGGGAGCAAGTCAGTGGATCCCCTGCCTGGCCAGCTGTCCGAGCCCTGCCTTGCTGACAGCTGCCTAACCTCACGTGTGTACCATGGGCTGCTAGCTTCCTGAGTGGGCCATCAGAGGCCTGTACTGTCTGCAAGACTATGGGCCATCCCACTGTCCCGCCGCATGGGGCTCACCAGCCTCCTGCCCATGTGAGAAGGTGCCAGGGCTAGGGCTGGGTCTAAGCTTCTCAAACTCTTGGCTCAGGGCAGCAACTCCCCTGTGGCAGTGTAGGCCTCTGCAAGCCTATGTTCCACCCTTGGGCCAAGAGGTGGTAGAACTCAGCTCTACAGGGCCTGCAGCTTCCTCCGAGGGAAGGAACATGGGAGCCAAAATCATGACTTTGTTCTGGGGTAAAGGAGGACAGATGCAGGCCCTCCTAGGCTCACTCCAGTACCCTGGGGGCTCTGACTGCCAACTCATCCAGGAAACGTGCCTTCTAAACAATACCCAGGCCAGCCAGTCCCAAGCCCTACTTCCCATCCTCGGTGGGAGTCCTGGAGGAGACGCCTCTGAACCATTGTTCCCAGGGACAACTCACCAGGGTCAGGTCTAGGCCAAGCCAGGGTCCCAACCTTCCACACCCTAGGAAGAGGCACATGACGTCCCAGAGAAGAGGCTCCTCCAGCCTTTGTTCTTGGCTGGGCAGGCAGCCACTCAGGACGCCATGGTTTGGTGGGGAGAGGGGTTGGAGTAGACACTGCTTCTTTTTCTGTCCTTTGGAGAGGGTTTACAGGGTTAAAATGAGGAAGGGAGCAGACACTTGGCTTGGGATCACAAAATGGAAGGAACCCCCGAAGCTGCTTACTTGTTCTCTGGAGTTTGGGCTCCACGGGGGCAGGGACTTTGCTTTGTTCCTGGCTGCATGCTCAGTGCCTAGAACAATGCCTGGCACACAGCAGTGCTCGGAAAATATCTGTGACTCTATGAACCCCTCTGCTTTCCCATTTGACGCTCCACCCACATGACTGAAGGCTGCAGATACTCAGTGCTCTAGGCCCACAGACAAGGCTGGTTTCCATTTTGGTTTACATCACTTTCCAGCTAGGTGGCCTCAGGACTCAGTTTTCTTATCTGGAAAGTAGAGAGAGTTATTCCTCCCTCCAAGTCACTGGGAGGATCTTTTGAGATACCTTTGGGAGCTTTCCTGGGACACAGCAGATTCTCCGCTGATGTTAATTCTCCCCCGCCCCTTTCTTTTTACCAAGTCTTTTCATGTTCAGGCTGAACAACCCAGCAGCCTCAAACATTCCTTATTGTTTCATTTGATCCTTGCAATAGGCCCTGCTGGGTGTGAGACTGTCCATATCCCCGTCTTACAGATTTGGAAACTGATGCCCAAAGAGAAAGATTCTGGTCACACAGAAAGTGCTAGGGGCAGAATTTTTATGCCATTCTGTCTGGCTCCTGGCCTTTCGCTCTAATGCACCACTTGGCTCTCGCTTGTGTCTGACATTCCAGCCGTGTGACCTCAAGTACCTCACTACATGTCTGTGAGCCTCAGTTTCTTCAGCGGTCCAGTGGAAATAATCATTCTGACTCTCTAGGCCTTGATGCCAATCCAGGGTGGTTGGCCATCTCATCAGTTCTTCACCTTCCCCCTGCTTCTCTCCCGGTGATTGACAGACAATGTGCCTCTGACCACCATCCTCCCCAAGCATTCCTGGCGAGGCGGCCGGAACTCCAGCGCCTTCACCCTCTTTCCAGGAATATCTGAACGCAAGTGAGTGAGAGGGACATTATTAGAGGGATAACGTTGGGTCAACTCTAGTTTATTAAAACAGCAGTAAATCATTTTTTAAACTCTTATTAGCACCAAATGACTTTCGACACACTGTGCAACTGGTTGTGACATGCCAGCGTACAGTCCTGTGGAAATGCAAGCAGTGATTGGTATCATTATAATAATTACCATTGTTCCTGTCCTGGGAGCTATGGAGCACAAAAGTTAAGACCAGGGGGTTAGAGGCCAAACTGTTTGGGCTCAAATACTGGCCCTGCCATTTCCCAGCTGTATAGCACTGGGCAAGTTACTGAACTTCTCTGTGCCTCAATTTCTCCATATATCAGATGGGAGTAATACTGGAATCTACTTCCCATGGTTGTTTGAGTTTCAAATGAGATACTGTAACTAAAATATGTATCCCTTTGTTTTATTCAAGAGGCAGCAAGCTACAATCCGCCCACCACTTTTGGCTGTCTGCTCGTCTTTGTAAATAAAGTTTAATTGGAACACGGCCAGGTTGCTTTGCTCACCCATTGCCTATATAACAGCAGAGTGGAGTAGTCGCAACAGAGACTATACTCACTGGTCCCTTATAGAAAATACCTGCCAACCCCTGTGCCTGTTCATAGAATTGTTCCAGAAATGTGAGCTGTTACTATTTCATTTCATTTCTTTATTTTAGGAGCTCATTCATTGTAAATATGGCAGTACGAGTCCAGAGAGGGGAAATGACTTGCCCAAGGCCACACAGCTAGGATGGTACAGGATTGGGCATGGAACCCAGGCCTCTTGACTCCTAGTCCAGAGAATTTTCTAGTATTTGACATTGACCGAGGACCTCCTGTGCTTGGAGTCGTTGGGTTCAAAGATCTTCCTTCAGGACATGGAAGGACCTGGCTTAGCTCCCAGGCCACAGGATGCCAGCGGCAAAGCCCCTGGGCACTCCTCCCTCCCTGGGGCAGAGGCTCTGCCAAATCTTTGCCCCATGCAGGTCCATTAGAACACTGTCCTTGGTTCCATTGCCCTAGTAGCCTGGGCTGTGCTGGCTGGCTTGCTGGGTGATTAATGTTTCTGTCTCATACTGGGGACTCTTATCTGCTTGCTGGCCTTGCCCTAGTTCTTGTAATGAGCTAGTTTAGGCCATTTGCATTTCCTTTGATTGCTTTCCCGTCCAATAGCAACTATGACATAATTATATTGCTCTCCCTTATCCTTAATCCTCTCAATCTGCCTAGTTATCTTTAATTTCCTGTCCATTCCCCTTATTGGGGAGCTAAGTGAAACTAAGTGAGGCTAAGACTTATGGGATAGCGTGGGAAAGCTCACAGAGGTGCACCGCACATCCCTGGAGCCCAGAGAGGTAGCTTGGACTCCAGAGCCTGTGAAGGCTAGTAGGACATGCCACTTTGAGTCTGGACCTCCTCTGTTAACAAATATGAATCATTGGTAGGGGCAGGGAGGGAAGACCTCTGAAGTCCCTTTCTCCCAACTTGGGCAGTCTGCGAGTCTTAAGACCTAATTTTAGTGGACTCAGTAACCTCCAGTCTCTCCACTTTCCCTCAGTACCTAGATCAAGTGCTATTCCTGTCCCTGATATCTTCACAGCCCCAGGAGTGGCAGGCCCAGGACTGAGTCTTGTTAGAGTGACTATGTGTGTGTGTGTGTGTGTGTGTGTGTACGCATGCATGTGAAGGTTCACATCACACATGTTCCTGTGACCATGGACTCCCTTTGACATATGGCAAGCCCCCAAGATGTTCTCACTTTCTTCCTCTCTTGGATGATCATAGCATCTGACATGGAACAGAGATGGTTGGGTGGGAACACAGTAGATGTTCAATCAGTGTATATCAAATGACTAGATTGAGTAAGAGCCTTCTTCCCGAGAGTATGTTCTGTGTTTCACATGCACGTGTATGTTTCTGTGTGTAGTGTATGGAATATGTGCTCCTTGGGTATGGAGTGTGTACTCTGTGAGTGTGTGTACTACATGGCTTGGTATGTGGGTCACAAATGTGTGTGGCATGGTGTTGTGTACATGTACATGGGAGTGAGGGTGAGCAGGAAAGTGCAGTAGTTTAGAGTTCAGTGCACAAGCTCTGACTGACCTGGATTTGAATCCCAGCTCCCTACTTTCTCATGGTGTTACCTTGGTCCCTGAATTCACCTAAGTTCCCATTTACTCACCTGTGAAAAGCAGAGGGGTGGGGATTTGTGATGCCTGGGTGGCTCAGTCCCTTGGGTGGTTAAGCATCTGCCTTTGGCTCAGGTCGTGATTCGAGGGTCCTGGGATCGAGCCCCTCATCTGGCTCCCTACTCTACGGGAAGCCTGCTTCTCCCTCTCCCTCTGCCCCTCCCGCCCCCACTCGTGCTCTCTCTTTTGCTCTCAAATACACAAATAAAATCTTTTTTTTAAAGCATGGGGAGATTATCAATGCCAAACTCACAGGGATGTAAGGAGTATAAAATGTGCTAATGTAGCAAAAACTAGCACATGACCTTGCACATGGTGAGTGCACAACAGCTGATAATTGCTGTTGTTGTTGATGATGATGATGATGATGATGATGATGATGATGATTAGTACGAGGAGAGCTTGGCTGTCAGGGGTGTATGTGCTATGTTGGGAGTGTGAGCATGTGTTGTATGTGTGCCAGTGGGGGGCAGATTATGCTGAAGGAAGACTTGATGGGAGAGGCTGGAGGTGTTGGCAGACCCTGGGGATGCCCATCTAGAAGGGAAGCCTAGAAAGCAGGAGCAAAGGCCACATGCATGGGCAGAGGGAGCTGAGAGAAGCTGAGAGAAGCCCAGACTCTGGTGTATGGACTTAATGAGCCTCTTTCCCTGTCAACAGCAGGATTAATGGGATGGAAGTGGAAAAAGGACAATTTAGCTAGAGATTCAGGAAACAGTCCCTCATAGAGCAGTGTATTAGCTTAAGAAACAGTTTCTCCTAGGACTGTCTGTGGCTCTCACTCAAGGCATTTACAAGCCCTGCCTGCCCAAGTGAGAGGAGAAATCTAGAGAGATGAGGAAGAGATAGGAGGGAGGGATGAAAGCAGTCTGAGAAGAGACCAGGAAGCAGGACAATTTTACAAGGGGGTATTAAAAGGGCTTAGAAGGAGAGAGGGGAGAACAGAAGGGTTGAGAAGGAAGGAAAGAGAAGAGGAAGGTAGTGGCACTGGAAAATCCACCTTCTCCCTCTCCCTGGGCCTGCTGGAATCTCCTTTAGGCCAGGCATTGCAGCTTCTCTGTAAATCAGAGGGGCTGTTTCATGCTCAGTGACAGGGCTTGTAGTTGAGAATATGGAAGGTGACCAAAATTCCCGAGTGATCCAGGGGACATCTCGATTTGTGGAAGAGATACTTCTCAACCTGGGACTGAGTCTAAAAGCCAGACACTCTCCAGCTCCCTAGCTTCCTTCCATGGCATTTTCAGCTTACCCTTGGGGCCTCTCCTTTGGCTTTGGTCTCTTAGGACACCATCTAGCCTAGCCTGGCCCTTAGTCACTTCTGAGGCTTAGCTGAGGGTGCTCTACCATAAACTTGAGGAGTACCTGGCTAGGTGCCCTTAACATCTGCTACTGTAGGTTTGAAGCCCACTTCCCTGAACTCTCCAGGGTAGAGCTTTACCCCGAATGGGGAGACCTTGTTGGCCACAGTTGAGATAGACCTTTGGGGATCTCCAGATTTACACACTTTTTGTCTCTGGCATCTGGGCTCATCCTATCAATTTTCTACAGGCTTTTGGTGGCAGGGGCCACAACAATACATCCCATTAATGATAAAAAGTGGTGGTGATGATCATAATATTACTACCAATAAAGATAATGATTGTGTTGTTGGTGGTAATGAAGGTGCTAATAATAATACCATTGATGGTGGTGGTAAAGGCAATGGTGAGGAAGACAATAGAGGTGATCATGGTGATGATAAGTGTGGTAATGGCAATGGTGTTAATGGGCTTGGTAATGGTGCTAGACATAGGGATGATAATGATGGTGATCATGGTGGTGGAGGTAATGAGAATTATGTTAGAAATGGAAATGGTGGTGAAGAAGAGAATGAGGGTGATGAGGGTTGAAGTATAATAGTAATAAGACTGATGAAAATGGAGATAGTAACGGAGAGGTAGTGATGGTGGTGTTGAAAGTGGTGGGGATGAAAGGACACCTGGGTGGCATAGTCAGTTAATCATCTGACTCTTGGTTTCAGCTCACGTCATGATCTCACGGCCATGATACCATGCCCCACATTGGGCTCTGTGCTCAGTGGGGAGTCTGCTTTGAGATTCTCTCCGTCTACCCAACCCCTCTCAAATAAATACATAAATCATAGGAAAAAGAAAGTGGTGATGATGGTAGATGTTCTTGAGATTTTAGAGGTGGTTATGGTGGTGATTGATGCATGTTAGTGATGTTGACAGTAATGGTGGAGGCAGTGGTGGTGATAGTGGTAGAGAAGGTGATGGTGACGGCGATGATGATGGCAGTTGTGGCAGCAATAAAAACAGCAATGAGGATAGAAATGGTGGTGGCAATGGTAATGGTGATAGTGCTGAAGACTGGAACAATTGATGATGGTGATGGTGATGACAGCATGATGACCAAGGGTCTAATAGGTCTCCTCACTAGGTCTATTACATTATTCATGACTTCTTCTCTAATACCCTCCCATGTTCGCTTTACCTTATCTTTCATTCTTTACTATTCCTGGGGAATTCCAAAATTGGGCCAGACAATAAAGACAGAATACAGCTGTTGGTTTCCAGAGGAGTAGCTGACTTGGCCCATTTCTACTAAAGTCAAAACAGCAAAGACTTGGCATAAGGAACTAAAGTGAGGTATTATAAAGAGCACCCTAATGATGAGAAATACAATGCTGGCATGTTACCTAAGGGAGGCTTCGGAATGTCTTTAATACATTCGAGCTGGCACAGAACAAGAGAGAGACCCCCAGTGGTCTAAATGAATTACACCTAAAGGCAGGAAGGATGGACATAGTAATCTCTTTAGGTTAGGACAAACTTCAGGAGTCTGACTCTTTGACTTGCCAGTCAGGGAAAGCAAGTTCCATCTCTGAGGTTAATGGTGAGAAGATGAGAGGAGGAGGTTTGGGAAGGGAAGTAGCGATGAAATCTGGTGGTTTAGAAAAATTTTGGCATTCTCCTCTAGATTCCTTGTGGTTCTGAGTGGGAGGTGACCCAGAATGTGGGCCTCTGTGGCACTGCCTCCAGCTTTGAATCTACCAAGAGGCTGCCCTTCAGGGCCATGATTCCCATACCCCAGCCAGGCTGTGGTAAGAAGGAGGAGGAGGAAGAAAAGAGGGAGGGATATTGATCACAGTTCTTGGGAGCGATCTGCTTTCTCCCACAGACTCTTGGAACTCTAACCTCCCCCTCTGGTTCTCCATTCTCCTCCTTCCTCTCAGTTTCCTGATTTCTGAAGGCCACTCAAAAAGCCCATCAGGGACAGGTTTCCTGTAGCACCTGGATGGGTACCAAGGCAATGGACAACATACCAAGGGAAGGAGGCACAGAATGGGCTTTAGAGTCAGAACCAGGACCAAGTCTTAACTCCATTACTTAATTACTGTCTGACTTTTGGCCTGGTGTGCCACTCTCTGAACCTCAGTTTCTCCCTCTGTAAAATGACTCCCTACCTTACAGAGTTCTATGAGGATTAAATGAGATCATGAATGTAAGGTTCCTAATATATTTTTGCACCTAGTAGATGTTCAAGAAACATTAGTTTACTCCCCACCTCCATCCCTTTCAGAAGGGGAGAGCATGGGGGAACCTCGGAGACTCAGCAGGTTGAGCATCTGACTCTTGGTTTCAGCTCAGGTCATGATCTCAGGGTCGTGGGATTGGGTCCGTGCTCAGCGGGGAGTCTGCTTGAGATTCTCTCCCTCTCCTATTGCCCCTCCCTCTGTCTAAAATAAATAAATCTTTTTTAAAAATTAAAAAATAAAGAAGGGGAGAGCATAATCTTGCCCTAATCCTCTTGCCAGGCTCTATGGGCACAGACCCTTGCCATCTTGTTATACCATCTGAGTCTCCTCTCCATATTTCCCATGAGATGGGGAAAGTCTGCATAAGATGAAGGGGTAGGCTCCCCTTCTAGCCTGGGTGCTGAGTTTGAAGTCAGAGGACCTGCTATTAATATGACCTTGGTTGTTGCCTAGCTTCTCAGAGCCTCAGTTTCCTCATCTGAAAATAGGGATAATAATCCCTGTTTTGCTGGCCTTGCAGGATTGTTATGAAACTCAAATGAGGTCATGCTTTGGGAAATACATGTTGCTGGGTACATGCAGGGATTATAAGCTTAGTCCAGGAGGGAAGTGAGGAAAGATTAGTCCGTGAAGACTTAAATTAGTGCCCAACTCAGGGGATTTTTTCCCCTTGGGGATACCAAGGCCAAAGTATTCAGGGATTCATGGTAGCTGGGGATATAGAATTAGAACCCAGCCACGAAGCCATCCAAGTTCAGCTTGGGTGGAAAGGGACAAGGTTATTCATTTATGTCCTTTAGCATAAGTCACATGTAAATATGCCAATTATGGGTTTTGAATCAAGGGCCTGGGGACTTCTTTAGCCACAAGCTAACCCCAAAAGACCAAAGGACTCCCTCTCTTTTTTCCTTCCGACTTTCTGGTTCTACTGAGGTCAGAACTTGACCAGTGCCTGAAGTTGGCCAATTCTTTCCCACCCAGCACAGAAAACTGTGGGCCATGCCCTTCTGGGTAACCTGAAGTCAGAGTGTAGTTTTTCCCAGTTGGGAGCTCTGCTGGGGTGCAGATCTCTATGGCACCCTGTGCCTGTGTGACCATGATCCCAGTGTCTATAGCCTGACAGCTCTTCACCAATTGTCTTTTGCCCACATGTCCTTCTCCCTTGTTCTCCTCATCAGCAGCCCACTCTTCTTTCTCACAGTAATGGCCAATTCCTCTACGCCTTAAGTTCTCATCAGTGGATCCTCTTCTCTCTGACCAAAGTCTAATTCTCCAATCCCACTTCTGAGCACCAGGAGTGCCCATGGCTGTCACATGCCCCAGGCTGACTCTATAGCCACCAGGTGCATTTCTTTGCCCTTTGTCCCTGTCTACCCCTCCCCAGCCTCTCATTCTTTTTTGGAAGCCTCAGTTTCAACCCTGTCCCCATGCCAGCCTCCAGCTATGGCTCCTCCTGTCTCCTCTCCCAACTGCCTGCCTCTTTCCCCTTCCTGAGGGCAGGCCAGAGGAACCTGGAGATTCTCATTTCACCCTTTCTTCCCCTCCACCAGTATCCCTGTCTTTCCACCACAGTGTCTTCTCTTACCTCAGGACACAGTTCCCATCTCGGGTCCCTGCTGGAGGTGCATTCTTGTGCTCCTCTCACCATGAGCAGCAGCCTGCACTCAAGGCACTCCCCATCCCAAGTCAGTTTGGGCCCTGCCTGGATCTATCCACAAAACTCAGTCCAGTTGGTCCCTCCCTGTGGGCATCCCATGGCAGCCAGTTGCTGCCTCCAGTTCAATGGTGGGGAGCACATATCAGCCTCCCTGGAGCTGAGATTCAAACGTGGACCTCCTGTCATGTGTTTCATAAGTTGTGACAAAATCCACAGGTTTCTAGGAAATGGTACCTACCAATTCAGCTGTGTTCTGGATCCTGGGTCCTAAGACAGGTCAGGCCACTGGATCCAATAACTGCGTGCATGCATGTATGTGTGTGCACATGCATGCATGCGTGTGCATGGTGAGCAGGCTTGGTGGTGATGCACGTGTTGTGTCACTGTGTCAGAAACTGCTGGGTGCCTCAGGAGTGTTTCTTGGGATGTCACCATGTTGTGCAAGTGCCGAGTACTTATTCTGTGTATCATGTACCAGAGATTGGAAGGCTGCCAAGCTTTGGGGCTGGTGTGTGTGTGCTAGGTGTCACTGTGTACTGTGTGTGTTTGTGCTGTGTCTGTAATGTGTGCTGTGTCAGTGGTCTGGGGTCTGATAGATGCTATGATGAGTGTGTTATCTCATTGAGGTGGGGGTGCTGTGGGGAATGCATCATACTTGGCTGAAAGTGTGACATGGTTATGCTGGGAAACTTGGGTGTCATGGTGCTGGTGTATAGTAGAGACACACTCTGTGTCACAAAGTGTATATATCTGTTGGTGACTGCAATCTGTGTGGTGTGAAGTTTATAAACCCCAAACCCAGTTCCCAGTGCCTGTAGCTCAGACCTGAGAGTCTCTAATTTCAGGTGAATTGGGGCCAAATTCTTGTATATGTTGTCCCACTTCCCACCCTACCCCCACCCTTCAGGTCAGGTCGTCCTTCAATTCCTGTGGTTAATTCAAACCATTGGTTGAAGTTCTATGAATATTCAGCTTATGATGACCAGAGTAAAAGGAGGTAGAGGAACAGCAGTGGGAAAGAGGGAGGGGGAGTTGGGGAGGGGGGAGCAGGAAGGTGGGGAGGAGGGAGAGAAAATGAAGAAGAGGGGGAAAAGGAGGAGGAGGCACAGGAGGAGAAGGGTGGAGAATGGAGAGTTGATTGGAATGTTTGCCTGAGCCCTGAGACACACTGTTAGGCCCTGGAGAGGTCATAAATTCAAGCAAGGTCAGCACTCCGGAGACCAAGTTCAGAGGGCCATGGGAAAGTCAATCAGGTGAAGCTGGTTTAAACTGGGGGAGCAGAAAAGACTTCGAGGGGAAGAGATGTTTAAGTTGATGTCTGAAGGTATGATGTGTGTGAAATCTCTGGGTTTCTGATTCCAGCATTTGGGAACATTTCAAGTTACTTTCTTGGTTGCCCAGCCTCAAGCTGAGGGTGTTATCTTTGGATTATTCCTCTTTCCCCACATCCAATCAAGTTGGCAAATGTTGCAATGGCTCGTGCTTTTAATCATTCACTCAACAAATAGTTATTGAGCCTGGGCTCTGCTAGGCACAGTGCTAGGCCCTGGGAAGCCATCAGCTAGCAAGCAGGACTAGGTTCCTACACTCATGGACCCCACCTGCCCTAAGTGCTGCCCTCCCCCACCACTGCTCTGGGTCAGGATTGGAGTCTTCCACACAAGGAGGACTCTGGCAGTTTCCTCACTGCTCCTCTACCTCCAGATTCACCCCTCTAGCTCATCATTCTTATGATATCCAGGGGAGCTAGAAAGAGCTGTGGTCATTCTATGTTTATTCATCACAATTCACTGTGGTCTAGCTGTGCACCAGATACAGTTTTGGGCACTTGGGATACATCAGAGAACAAAATAAAGTCCCCTTATGGCGTTAACAGTGTAGCAGGAGAAGATGCATACACAATATCATAATAAGTAAATTATATAGGACGTCAGAAAGTGATACAGTTCAGGGATTGGGGATACTGGAGTGAGGGGTGCAGAATTACTTAAGTTGGTCAAGGTAGGCCTCATCGAGAAGATGCTATTTGAGCAAAGACTTTAAAGAGTCTTGCATGACAATTAACACGCAAGTATCTGCGGGAAGATCATTCTGAGCAGAACGAACAACCAGTACAAAGGCTGGGAGGTGGAAACATGCCTGGCACGGCTCAAGAACAACCAGGAGACCAATGCCGTTGATATTCCATGAACAAAGGAGTAGCTAGAAATGCTGGAGGGGGGGTCAGATCGCAGGAGGTTCCAGAGGCCAGTGTGGGTAAAATAGTGTTTACTCCTACTGATATGGGGAACCTTGGGAAAGTCTTAACTTACTTTGTAGCAGGATCTCTTGGGCTTCTCAGTGAAGTGTGTAGGGGTCAAGGGCAAAGGCAGAGAATCAATCAGGAGGCGACTACAGTGATCCAAGCAAGCTTGAATGGATCAAATGGGAAAGAAGCTGCGATGGGTTTCATGTGCTCAAAAAAGCCAGCCAGACAGGCAGGGCCAGGGAGGTATCAGTACTGCCAACAAGGGAAAGCTCTAAGATATTGCATGGAGCCCCTTCTGTTCAGGCCAAGACTCTTGCCCCATCCCAGCCTCCAGATCCAGTCAGTAGTGCCGGGCCAGGTAGAAGCTGAACATGCACATTTATCATGAGAGCTTATGGAGCCCTTGCTGAGTCATTTCCTTATACACTCTTCCCATAATCCTGTGCAGGAGATTTTTGTATCCTCATCTGACAGCAATAACAGTGCCTGTCACTTGCATGGTGCTTGCCACAATGCAGGCACTTATTCTCAGAGCTTGACACACATCCAGTTGTTTGACACTCACGACCATCCTATGAGCTAGATGTTGCTATCCCCCTTATACATGTGATGAAACTGAGGCACAGAGAGGTTAAGTAACTTGTTCAGGTTCACACTGTTGTTAAAAAAAAAAAAAACATAGCCAGAATTCTTTTTTTTTAAAGATTTTATTTATTTATTTGACAGGAAGAGGGGCAACACATGCAGGGGGAGTGGGAGGGGGAGAAGAAGGCTGCCTGCTTAGCAGGGAGCCTGATGAGGGGCTTGATCCCAGAACCCTGGGATCATGAACTGAGCTGAAGGCAGACGCTTAATGACTGAGCCACCCAGGCGCCCCTCATAGCCAGATTTCAAACAGAGGCATTCTAACTCCAGAGTTTGTGCTCCTCATGCCTGTGCTGATAGGAAAACCAAACTCCGAGACAGAAGTGACTTCCCAAGGTTACAGAGCCAATCTGTGGTGAAGTTCATATTTGCGCCAACACACCTGACTCAGCCCACGGATCCCACTGACGTGTCATACACTTCCCCAGCTCTCCACCCTAAGCAAGCTCACAGACTCTGAAGGTCGACTATTGTCTTTAGAGTCTACTGTCATTGCAAAATTTTTTCTTTGGCCTCATCCCCTCCCCCACCTACATGTTTCCAAGCAGAAACTTGGAGCTTTCACCCAGCCCAATCCCTCAATGGCAGAGGCCAGGAAAGGAGGCTGCATTGACACCAAGTGGGTGGCATTTGCTGGAGGCATTTTTCCATTCACTTAGTGTCTTTGTCCCCCAAAGACTAGAGGAGAGATCTGAGGGAAGTGTGCTGTGCTGTGGGCTGGGCTGGAACAATCCCTTCCAAGCCTTCCCCGGAAGGTACATGCATATCTGTGGTTGTTCATGCATGTGTGTGCCTGTGTTTTCACACATGTGTCTGGATGTATGAGGGTGTTGGGAGAACAGTGCATGTAGGAACTTCCGTGTGTGTCTGGGCCTGTGCATATTAAGTGTGTGTGTGTGTATGTGTGTGTGTAACTGTAGCTGGGTGGGTGAGTACATGTTCATGTGTGTGCCTAAGTGTGTGTATGTGTGATGGGAATGGGTATGTGCTTGTGTCTGTGTGTGGAAATGGGTGTGTGGGGCTCTGGAGCATAGGGTTAACTACTAGGCCTTTCTGATCTGGCTGGCCTCAACCTTCCCCCCCACATCTACCCCCCCCCGCCCACCTCAGACACACATGTTGGCCCAGTTCTGCAGCCCACATCAGAGATCACTTGGCTCTCTGCTTCATCTTCAGCCTCCTCACTCCCTGCCTGGTTCACAGCCTCTCCCTCCAATCCTTCAGGCCTTGCCCAGGGGGAGCAGAGACCCCTGGGAGGGAGGTACATGCACACTAGGCTAGGACCCTGAGATCCAGCACGATGGTGTTCCTGGGGTCCTGGGGGTATGGGACCAGGCATAGCCTGCCACCGTCAAGATGGGAAGGGTTATTCATGTCGAAGCACACTCTGACACCCCCTTCTCTTCCCATAGCACACAGGGAGACTGTGTCTCTTAGAATGCAGTCAGGACAACAGAAACAACTCTAGGTCTTTCAACAAAGGAATTTCATCCAGGGCTTTAATCCAGATAGTGCAGTCTTGAGAGCCAGACCGCTCAGCTTCAGGCCCCTGTTCTGCTGTTTATTTGCTATTTGACTTGGGGGACAAGTTACTTAACCTCTCTGTGCTTCGGTGTCCTTATCTGCAAGCTAGACAGAGTAATAGTGGTATGTAGCTCACAGGCTTCTGGGGAGGGGATGTTAAATAAGCCAATGCATATAAAAGTGGTTAGAGCAGTTCCTGGCGCATAGTAAGTACTGTCTAAGTGTAGAATGGTAGCTGTTGGGTACAGATAGGATTTGGGGGTTTCTAGGATTTGTCTCACCTTGGGCAGCTACTTTCCGCTCTCTGGATCTCCACCTTGTCCAGCATCTGGTCAGAAAGATCCTTGCACACTGCTGGGATGGTGGCAGAAAGAGGCAGTGGACACACAGCATCTTGTCACTTGGCTCTGCGCCAGGGCTCTTTGTCCTCCTTTTCCCAGAGTGTTCTTACCGTTCAGTTTCTAGATGCACATCGCATCTGGATGCACACCAGAGGCTCAGCCCATCCTGGGCGTGGCCCTAACCCTGTAATCCCAGACCCTTGGAACATCCCTGCACACCTGCACAACTCATGATTCACAAAGGGCTCGCCAGTCATTAGCTCATTTGGCAGGCACGGCAATACTGGGAAGTGAATTTTAACCTTTCTTCCCTATAGACAAAAGCTGATTCTCAGAGAGGTTGAGTAACTTGCCCAGGGGCACACAGCTAGTACACGGCAGCACCAGCACATGAACTCAACGTCTGTCTGACTCCAGGGCCACATGTATAACCACTCTAGCCATAGACCCCTTGAGGGTCTGTGGACACATCTATCTCTCCCACAGGACTCTAAGCCCCCTGAGACCTCTGTTTCTCTTTGCCTAGCACTGCCCAGCAGTGTCTGGTGCAGAACTGAGCGCTCGATGGGGTGCAGCTTGCACACCCAACTCAGCTAAGAGGTATGTTTTGTTTAACTCATGGAATACTTCTATGAACTTTAAGATTAGTGGTCAGTATGGAAAAATGGGGTGATCTGATATAAAAATCCGGATTTCCTGCTCCTCTTGAAACATTCAGTAGCCCTGGCAACCCAGAGCTTGCATTCCAACATGGAAACAAACAACTGTATTTGAGGACCCGCTGCTCCTGGAGATTGGGTACATAATCACTACTTTGCCTCAACCCCAAGCCCTAGTACTCCCTGTTGTTGTCATCACAACTGCCATCCCTCAACCTGCTTGTACAATGGCTTCCTATCTCTTACTCTATTCTTCACTTACATCCCTCACTTGGCCTGAATCAGCATCTGGGTTGGGGTCTCCTGGGGCAGAGTGTGAGCACAAAGGAAATCCTGGGGGCCAACAGAGCAGTCTACCCTTATGAGCTTTCCAGTATTAACTATAGATTCATTTATCCTCTGGTCAATGTGCCCAGGCTTCTCTCCCTTCACTCCATCTGGCAGGAAAGAAACATAGACAGTTTTGTTGCTCATAAATAAAGGGCTATGGCGTGGTAGAGGGTAGGTATGTTTCTTCTGGCTAGAGTGAAATCAGGGAAGCTTCTAGGAAGAGGTTGCATTTGAGCCTGGAAGGATGGGAACACTTTGGATAGAAGGGGATGGGAGCAAAAGCAGCAAAGGTAGGGAGGTTGCTGTGTCTGGGTTGTGTACTTGAATGGTTGAGTATGACTGAATCTTGGGGTGACAGAAGGAGGCAGGGAAAAGGGATTTGGGAATTAACGCTTGCCAACCCCTCATCTCTGGAGACTCCTCGTCCCTGCCTGGCACCCTGTGAGGGACATGCACACAGAACTCGGTTAGTTCTCACAGCTACCCTGTGAACCTGGAACTATGGAAACAGTTATTATAAATGAGTGACCAGAGGTTCAGAGGTTGAGCCTAAAGCCAACAGCTAGTGGAAGGGCTGGAATTCTCCTTAGGGAGAAATAGGGCTGGGGAACCACAGGAGATTTTAAGCAGATTAGTGGCTGGGTCTGTCATGGCTTCTGGGCTATGGGCAGGTGGAAGAGGGGATATGGGAGGGGAATCCCAGTCTCTTCTGTCTCCTCCCCTACCACAGTTTACCCTTTCCAGGTCTGTTAACAACACCTCCTAAATGGCTCTTCATCCCTACTGCCTTGACCCTAATCTAGGCCCCCATACTTCTCCTCTGGACCACAGCGGGAACCTCCCACCTGGTCTCCCTGTTCACATTTTTTTCTCCCTTCCCATCCACTCTCCGGACACAGCCAGAGTGAACTTCAGAAAGGTCATAGCTAACTGTATCACTCCCCACCCTGCATTCACACCCATTTGTTTGCTGGGAGCTCTCCAAACAACTCCCTGTTGCCTGAAGGGTCTGCTTTTTCCTCAGCCTTCCACCCTTTCAGTGCCTGGTGCATTCCTTCTGTCCTTTAGGACTCAGTTCAGGTGTTACTTCCTCCTGGAAGCTGGCCCGGACTTGTCTCCTTCTGTGTCCGCGCTAAATGGCCCTCCTCTGGACTCTCAGAGCCTCCTGGGCTTATCTCCGCCATGGGCCTTTCCCGTGCATCCTGTGATAAGAGCACTTTCCTTTGTGATCTCCTATGAGACTGGCCATTCCTCCCTGGCAAGACCAAGGCCCAGTAGAGTGCAGTGGCTTTCTGCCTGGCTTTGAACCCTTGTACTGCTGTTCAGTAAATGCATGCATTTGAGTAAGTCCCTTTGCCACTCCATGCCTCAGTTTCTGTCTGTAAAATGTGGATGTTGATAGAGCCAACTTGCCGGAGGGTTTTTGTGAGAAAGAAAGGAGAATCCATGTAAAGCACTTAGACTAGTGCCCAACTTACAGTGAGTGCTCAGTAAGTGCAACTATTGTTACTCATTTCTGTATCCCCAGGACTTGGCACAGAGTAGCGGTTTGGTGGCTGAAGAAAGGACTGGAATACCCTGGGTCAGGGGAGACTGCCTTTCTTGGAGGGAGACCTCATTGGAAGATGAGCCCCTTGCTAACTGGCTAGGAAGGGGCTGGGGGCAGATGTTGCCCCCGGGGAACAACTTGAGACCTAATGCCAGCTCCTATCTGGTCCAGTCACCAGCCTCCCCCATCAATGTGGTTCTAGTAGTCAGCTGACACCTCATTAGCCTAAGTCCAGTCCTAATTCTGCTGCTGCGCAGTAAGTGAGCAAGCCACTGGGGGGCCAGAGGCTCATTAGGGCCAGACCTTCATCAGGGCCAGAGGGCCCACGATGTGATACCAGCCCAGGGCCCAGTCAATGTGTTTCCAATCAGCAATTAGTCTTTAATAAATGGGGTTGCAAAATGATTGTTTTCCCATCTGAATGGCGGCGTGGGCAGGGAGCTGGCAGGAATGGCCATCTGGGGAGTGTTAAGCTGGAATTACAAGAGGAGACATAAAGAAAGGAACCAAACACCCCAATTTGGGCCCAAATCATAGCCCTGGGAAAGCTGCATGGCGCCCATCCCAGTGGCAAATAAAAGCCAGGCCTGGGCTCCTGGTGCCACCTGTTCTTGCTCAGGTTTTAGTGTCCCCGGTGGCTCTGGAGATGGCCAAGAGAAAATCCTCTGGCACACCATGAGGAGTTTTCTGGTGGTTCTTTATGGGGCCCTCACAGCTCTGATGTTCCAACAGGCTTGCACAAGTCACACAGGACTTAATAGGAAAGCCAATCTTCAGGTCATGCTCCCTGACATCCCAACAAGTCTTCCTCTCTAGAATGGTGAGCACCATTCCTACTTCATGGGTCTGTTGGGGTAGAAAAGAGTTCTGTAGACTGCAAAGGGTTGTACTGGGCCCTGAAGCTTGAAGCTGAGAAGTCACATATCAGCTCCTGGGGGTTCCTGTCCCTGAGTGCCTCTGAGCCTGGTTCTCATACCCTCTACTCCCGTCAGCTGGAGAAGCAACATCTAATGAGTATTGAGCATGACCTTATCAAGTCTTCACTCTGGCCCTCTAAGGTAGGGATTGTTTTTATTGCCCCCAGTTTACAGAAGAGGAATATGAGCCATGAGCAGTTTACTGAGTGAGAATTGAGCCCAAGGAGGTCTCACTCAAACCCATTCTCTTTGGAAGTCCCCATCTCGGACAACAGTTTGACAGCCTCCCCTGACATCTAGAGCCACTGCCAAAAAACATCAACCATGGCTAAGCCATTAATGATAAAACATACTCAGCATTCTCATGGTGTGGGTGAGGAGACTGAGATTGAGGGAGGGTTAAGGATGTGTCCAGTTCCATAATAGATGTTCCTGGCAGTTCTGAGGTTGGGCCCCAAGTTACTGACTCCTACATCTGAAAATCTCACCTCCTTGGGTTTCTCCCTCTCCTTCATTCCTGCCATAATGTTGATTCCACCTCTTAGGTATGCCACTAACTCATCAGCACCTCTCCATCTACTCCGTGCCTGCCTGGGGTCAAGACTTCTCTTACTCCCACCTTGTCCCATGCCTCATCTCCTTCAGTGGCTTCCAGATGAGTCTTTGAAGTGTACACCTGGGATACTATTGTACATTTGCTTAGAACTCCTCAATGACTTCTTATGACCTTCTGAGTGAAGTGCAATTTCCTTAACCTGCCATCTAGGGTCTTCTACATAAAGCTCCAGCTTTTTCCATTTTTCCAGCTTTAACTCCATTTTCCCACTAATAAATCTTATGCCTCAGCCAAACTGGACTCATCAAAGGCTCCATAAAATTGTTGTGAGATTTAAATTAGTTGCTCTGTGTAAAGCCCTTGGAACAGTGTCTGGCACAGTACAAGAACCATATCAGTATTGGTAGATACAAAAATAAATATGTGGGCCTGTCTTATCTATGCCCAACTCCAGATTCTTCTGCTTACTGGGTTCCCTTTACCCTCCAGTGCCCTTTCCAACACTTTCTCTATGTGGCCAAATTCTACCCAGCCATCAAGGTCTTCAGCTGTTCCATATTACCTCCTCCAGAAAGGCTTTCCTGATGTCTTCTGCCTTGGAATACCACCAGCACTCTCTTCCTCTTCTCCCATGGATGCCTAATTGGTCTTTTATTACTGGTGTGCGCATATATTCCTGAGTAACCTCAAAGTAACTTGAGAGTAGGTGGTATGATGTGAGGAAGAGAGCACAGGTATGGGCATCAGACCAACTTGCATGTAAATCCCAGCCCTGCCAAGTTCCAGCTGTGGAACCTTGGACCTAGACTCTCTAATCCTCAGTTTCCTCAGTGATAAAATAGCCCTTACCTGATAGGTGGTTTCAGATTTTGCCTGAGAGGGCATGGACTATCAGGCACACAGTGGAGCTCTCACCTCTTATCCTTTTGTGGTGAGGAGCTAGAAAGGAGCCCTGGTGGTTATGGAATGAAGCTTGGTCACTTCTGGCCTAGGGAACATTTCATAGGAGACATGACCTCTTCCCATGTCCAGAGGCCCATGTGACTATGTCCTCTCCCAGTCCTTCCATGGTCTAGCCTCCAGCACTTATAGCAGTGATCTGAGCTGGTCAGAACAAGAGCTAGCTGACTTGTGTTTCTTAAAGTGAAATTTGCCGTTGACTGAGGAAGGATGGCCACTCTGAGTCAGTGTCTTCTGGCAGTTTCCTTCCAATAACCTTTGAGGAAATCAGAATACAGAAACCCTGGGAATTCCTCTATGGGTTCCAGCCCACTTGCCAGCTCCCCACGATCTTGCCCAGGTAGCTTCCTTGGTCAGACTTTGGGCCAGCCCTACTCCCATTCCCTGCATTGAGAGAGCTTAAGGATGACACCATGACTGGCCTCACCTTCTGAGGATTCCCAGGAGGGAAGACTTGGAAAAATACAGATTGCTTAGGAAGCTAAGAGACCTAACTGTGGTTTTCATGCTATCAACAATGCTATAAATCCTGAGGCCAGTCCTTCTACCTCTATGAACTTCAGATTTTGAATTTCTCAAATGACACAATCTGGGCCTCCATTCTATCTCACCTGAATGACTACACTAGCCCTTGACTTGTCTCCCTGCTTCTACCCTTTCCCACCTCAGTCTACTCTCAAGACAAAAGTTGGTAGGATCTTGTTAAAACGTATACCACATCACATCATGCCGGCACTCAAAACCAGCCCTTGGCTTCTCAACAACCATAGTAAATGCCAAATGCCTTGCAGTGATATATGAGACACTGCATCAAGGGTTTCCAAATTTGGCTGCACATTGGAGCCATCTAGGGATTTTAATATTTAGAGCTCTACTATTTTTTAAAATATTGATATCTGGGTCTCATCCCCAGAGATTCTGACTTAATTGGTCTGGGATACAGCCTGGGTATGGGGAGTTTAAGAGGCTCCCCAGATGAGTCTATGTGAGACTCACTGCCCATGTGATCTATCTCTGCTACCACACTTACCTCTCTGACTTCACCTCTCACTCTTCTTCCACTCGCTCTTCTCCAGCCATTGCCCTTGCTATTCCTCAGACATTCCAGGCACACTCCTACCTGAGGATCTTTGCACTTACTCTTCCCACCGCTAGACATCTGTATATCTAGCTCTCTTCTTTTATTTATTCAGATTTCTGCTCAGATGTCACCTTTTCAGAGAGGCCTTGCCTGCTTATCCAGGCTAAAATAGCAACGTCCATCACCACCATCATTAATCCTTGACCATTATGCGGCTTCATTTTTCTTATAGCACTTACCGCTATTAAGCATATTGTTTGGTTATTATAGATTTGATTATTTGTCTGTCTTCCTCCACTAAGGTATCAACTCCATGAAGGACATTGCTTTGTTTTGTTTATTACTGTATCCCCATCATCTATAGTAGTGCTCACTACATAGTAGATGTTTCATAAAGGTTTGTTGGATAGGTAAATGAATCAAAGCAATGGAAAAAGCAGCTTGGGACTGAGGCCCATATAAATTGAAATTTCCAGCTCAGCTCTTTTCTAGCTCTGCAACTTTGGGCAAATCACTGAACCTCTCTGATCCTTAGTTTCCTCAGATGTTAAATGGACCCAGGGATGTCCACTTTATAGGACTATTGTATAGAATGATTGTTCAGAAACAGATGGTAGACAGTTCTAGAGGCTACAGGGCAGCCAAGGCAGTGACTGGTCATTTGTTAGTATACCTATATCCTAGGTTTCTGTTAACAATATTTTTTAGCTTTCTACATTGAAATAATTATAGATTCACAGGAAATTGCAAAGATAGTATAGATATTCATTAGCAAGAATGATGAAATAAGTACCTCCAAAAATCCCCTCCTCCATAAAAACAATCAGAACAATGTTAGAAATTATCAGGATCAACTTTTCCAGAACTCTTGATTAGCCAAAGGCTTGCAGTAATCCATGCAGTGTTAATTCAAGAAGAGACTGTATCTTAGTAAGGATAGTGAGCTTTTTGGTATTTTAATTTCCCTGATCCCCATCCATGCTCCCCAGCTTTACAGTAGACTTAAACATGAACTGCATGAGATCACAAGGAAAACCAACAACCTAGCAACCACTGGAGAAAAAAGAAAAAGATAACCCCATTCCCAGAGAATTGTCACTCTTTGACCTGTCTCATGGTTCACATGAAGACACGCTTTGCAAGGCCCATCTTTATTTAACCAGACTTACAGCTCACCCAATGTAAATAGCTTTTCCTCAGGGGTATTTTGTTGAAAACAATCAGTGGAAATTTTTAATTATTTGATATCATGGTTGCCAAAGGTAGTGTGGCTAAGAGTTGGAACAAATAATAAGCTAAACAAAAAATGTTAATAAAAAAGGTGGAGAATGGTATGTTGAGATAAGAGGTTTGGAAAAGCTCTCAGATATTCCTAGGAATCTAGAAGACCACACAAGCCTGTACACCTGTTTGTGAAATAACTGAGAAGGCTCTAAGCTTTCAACTCTGGCTGACATTGAGCCTCTGCACAAGCAGGAACTGAGGACTAAGGTGGAGTTGTAAGTTGCCTGACTGAGTATTAAAGATGTGCCCCCAACATGCACATAGATCCTTTTCATGAGGACTGAGAGAGACTCATTAGTTCCAGGCATTTCAAAAACTTTCTGCCTAATCATTAGCTAGCCATTAAGCTAACTAAGCAGAGACTTTACTGGCCACACATCACAAAGAATACACACTTTATGGAGTTAGTTCAGAAAACTCACTAAACAGGGGCACCTGGGTTGCTCAGTGGTTAAGCCTCTGCCTTCAGCTCAGGTCATGATCCCGGAGTCCTGGGATTGAGCCCCACATCAGGCTCCCTGCTCAGCGGGAAGCCTGCTTCTCCCTCTCTCACTCCCGCTGCTTGTGTTTCCTCTCTGGCTGTGTTTCTCTCTTAAATAAAATCTTAAAAAAAAAAAAAGAAAACTCACTAAACAAATGAACAGCAACAACTGCAACAAACAAAGTTGTCATATCATATTATTTTAAATGTTCAGTTAACAAAAACAACAACAACAAAATAAACATGCAAAGAAACAAGAAAGTATGGTCCATACACAGGGAGAAAAGGAATCCATAAGTGTCCCGAAGGAAGACCAGACATTAACTTATTAGACAAAGACTTTCATATGTTCAAAGAACTGAGGAAGACCAAGTCTAAACAGAGGAAAATATCACAATGTCTCACCAAATACAGAATATAAAAGATAGATAGGTTATATAAAAAGAGCCGAATATAAATTCTGGAGGTGAAAAGTACAATAATTGAAATAAATTCACCAGAGGGGTCAATATCAAATTTAAGCAAATAGAAGGAGGAATCAGCAAGCTTGAAGGAAGTTAGGACAATTAAGATTATTCTGTATGAAAACTAGAAAGAAAAAAAAAAGAAGAAAAATGAACAGAGCCTCAGAGAGCTGTGGGAAATCAGTAAATATACCAACATGCTCATGACAGGCATGCCAAAAGCTAGGTGAGACAGAAAAGGGTAGAAAGAATATTTTAAGAAATAATGACTGAAAACTTCCCAAATTTGAGGAAAAACAATAATCTATATATCCGAGAAGCTTAATGACTCCAGGTAGGATGAATTCAAAAAGAGATCTATACTTTGACACATTATGATCAGCCAAAAGCCAAAGCCAAGTATAGAATCTCAAAAGCAACAAGAGAAAAGTGATTCATCACATAAAATAAATTCTCAATAAAATTCATAGTTGATATCTCATTAGAAACAATGGAAGCCAGAAGGGAGCAGGATGACATATTCAAAGTGCTGAAAGAAAAAAAACGTTTTCAACCAAGAATTCTGTATCCAGCAAAACAATCCCTCAAAAAAATGAAGAAGAAATTAAAACATTCCAAGATACACAAAAATTGAGAAGATCCATCATTACCAGACCTGATCTATTAGAAATAAAAATTCAGATGTAAATGAAAGAATTCCAGACAGTAACTTGAATTCACATGCAGAAATAAAGAACAACGGTGTTTTTTGCTTGCAATGCTTTTCCTCTCCCATGTAATTTGAAACACAACTGCATAAAACAATAATTATTAATCTATAGATGTGTATACAGTACATAATAATGAAATTTGTTTGACAATAAAAACATAAAGGATGGAGGAAGGAATGGAGCTATGTAGGAACAAAGTTTTTGTATACTATTGCAATGAAATTTTTCTTAATCTGAACTTGGTTGTTATAAACTAAGATATTGATAATAATCCCCAGAGCAACCAATAAGGAAATAACCGAATACATAGTAAAAGAAACAAAAAGAAGATTAAAATGATACACCAGAAGATACCTATTTAACACAAAAGAAGGCAGTAATGGAGGAATAAAGGATGAAAAAAAAGACTATATATATATAAAAAACAAATGGCACAATGGCAGATATAAATCCTATCCATATTAGTAATTATGATGGACTACATATTCTGCATAAAGGTAGACTGGCAAAATGGATTTAAAAAAAACTGTGATTCAATTTTATATGCTGTGTAAAAAAAACACAGTTTAGATTCAGATACAAGTAGGTTGAAAAAAAAGGAATAGAAAAAGATGGGAAACGGGAATCAACAGAGATCTGGAATAGCTATACTAATAAAAGACAAAATAGACTTTATGACTAGAGATAAAGAAAAATATTTTATTTTGATAAAAGGATTCATCTAGCAAGCAATATAACAGTTATAAAAATATGTGTACCTAACAATAGGCTCCACAATACATGTACCCAAAACTGATAGAATTGAAGGGAAACATAATAGCTGGAGACCTCAGTACCTTACTTTCCATGATGGATAGAATAAGACAGAAGATCGACAGGGAAAATGAAGACTTAAACAACACTATAAATCAACTAGACCCAAAGACTTCTACAGAACACTCTGCCCAACAAGAGCAGAAAACATATTCTACCTGTGTCCATAAAACTTTCTCCAAGTAGACTATATGTTAGGCCTTATAAAAGTTTCAAGGATTTACACAAATATAAAAGGATTTAAATTATTCAAAGTATGTTCTCCAATCACAATGGAATAAAATTAGAAATCAATAACAGAAATAACCTTGATGATATCACAAATATATGGAAATTTAACTAGTTTCCAAGCACATTCCTAAGTAACCAGTGGGTCAAAGAAGAAATCACAAAGGGAATTAGAAAATATTTTGAGATAAATGAGGACAAAACTACACACTGCAAAACTTAAGGGATTTTACAAAAATTGACAGGCGATCCTAAAATTGAATGGAAATACAAGGGCCAAGAATAGTCAAAACAATTGTGATGGTTAATGTTATGTGTCAACTTGACTGGACCATGGGACGTCCAGACAGCTGGTTAAATGTTGTTTCTGGGTGTGTCTGTGAAGATGTTTGTGAAAGAGATTAGCATTTAGTAGTAGAGTAAAGCAGACAATTCTCTCCAATGTGGGCATCATACAATCTATTGAGGGCCTGAATAAAACAAGGAGGCAAAGTAGGGTTGAATTCATTCTCTGCCTGACTGTTGAGCTGGAAAATCCATTTTCTCCTGCCCTCCCTGTTTCTCATTTTCAGGCCTTCAGACCTGACTGGAATTTACACCATGGGCTCTCCACCTCTCCAGTCTTTAAACTAGAGCACCAGCTTTCCTGGGTCTTCGACTCACAGATGACAGATTATAGGACTTCTCAACCTCCATAACCACATGACATTATATATATGTATATATACACATATATACATATATATAATATGATATATAATATATATTGATAATATATGATATATATGATAACATATATTATTATAGTATATATGTACGTATGCATATATAAATATATAAAATATATGTAAATATATGTTGTATATATAAAATATATATACACTGTTGATTCTGTTTCTCCGAAGAACCATGACTAATACGACAATCTTGAAAAAGAACAAAGTTAGTTCTTTGAGACTCCCCAATTTTAAAACTTGCTATAAAACTGTATTAAACTAAGTCTTTGTGATACTGGAATATAGATAGACAAATAGATGGATAGAAATGAATTGAGAGTCTAGAAATACACCCATACATTTATGTTCAATTGATTTTTCAGTGAGAGCATCAAGACCATTTAGTGGGGAAAGAATTGTCTGTTCAACAAATGGTGATGGCACAGATAGGTATTCATATGCAAAATAATGAATTTGGACCTCTACTTTACACCATACAAAAGTACCTCTAAATAGATAAATGACCGAAAGTTAAGAGCTAAAACAATACAACTCTTAGAAGAAAACATAGGTGTAAAACTTCTTGACCTTGGATTAGACAGTGGTCTCTTTGGATACCAAAAGGACCAGCAACAAAAGAAACAGATAAATTGGATTTCATCCAAATTGCTGTACTTCAAAGGGGCTATCAAGAAAGTAAAAAGACAACCCACAAAATGAAAAAGAAGAAAATATTTGCAAATCGTATTTCTGATAAGAGACCAGCATCTGGAGTATATAAAAAACATTTAAAAGTTAACAATACAGAATGTAATTTTATAACAGACAAAGGATTTAAGTATCTATTTATCCAAGAAGATACACAAATGACCAACAAGTACATGAAAAGATGTTCAACATCATTAGTCACTAGTGAAATGCAAATCAGAACAATGAAATACCACTTCACACTCACTAGGATGGCTAGAATCAAAAAGTCAGATAATAACAAATGTTGGTGAGGATATGGAGAAATTTGAATCCTTAGACCTTGCTGATGGGAATGTAAAATGATGCAGCCTCTTTGGAAAACAGTCTGGCCATTCCTCAAAATGTTAAATGTAAGTTACCATACAACCCAGTAATTCCACTGCTAGTGTAGATACTCAAGGAAATTGGAAGCATACGTTTATACAAAAACTTGTACATGAATGTTCACAGCAGCATTATTCACAATAGCCAAAAAGTGGCAACAATCTATATGTCCATCCATTGATGAATGGATAGAAAAAAATGTGATGTCTATAGATATATACATATACAAGGAAATATATTTTTGTCATAAAAGGGAATGAAGTACTGATACATGCTGCAATGTGGATGAACCTTAAAAACGTTATGCTGAATGAAAGAAGTCAACCAAGAGCACCACAAATTATATGATCCCATCTATGTGAAATGTCCAGAATAGGCAAATTCATAGAGACAGACAGTACATTAGTGATTGCCAAGGGTGAAAGAAAATGAGGAATGACTTCTAACGGGTACCAAGTTTCCTTTTTGGGTGATACAAGTGTTCTGAAATTAGTAAAAGTATTTGTGCAACATTGTTAATATACCAAAAATAGTGTACACTGTAAAGGGTGAATATTATGGTATATGAATCATATGTTGATAAAAATTGTATAAGAAAAAACGAGACTACAGATGCATTTCATGCATCCTCTATCTAGTGTTTCCCAACAGCTACATCTTACATAATTAAAGTAGAATATCAAATTCAGGAAACTAGCACTGGTGTAATGTGTGCATGTAGTTTTATGCTATTTTATCACATGCAGATTTGTGTAAACACCACCAAAATCAAGACCCATAATTGTTCCATCACTGCAAAGTCCTCCTTCATGCTGCCTCTTTCTAGTTACACCCAGCCCCCTACCCCACCATTCCTAACCCCAGCAACTGCTAAGATACCCCCAACTCTGTAATTTCATAATATCAAGAATGTTATATAAGAGCAATTGTATAGCATGTGACTTTTGATATTAGATTTGTCACTCAGCATAATTCCCTGGAAATTCATTGATGCATATATCAAAAGTTTGTTTCTTTTGATTGTGATATAATATTGTTGCACGGATTTGTTTAATCAAGTACCTACTTAGGGCTGGTTTAATTGCTCCCCATTTTTGCCTATTAAAAATAACACTGCTTGAACAATAATGCAGAGGTCTTTGTGTGGACAAGTTTTCACCTCTCTGGGATAAATACCCAGAGGTGCAACTGATGGGTTCTATTGTAAGGGTAAGTGGATGTACCACTGTTCCTGCTAGCAATATATGAAACCTAGTTTATCTTTATCCTCATCCGCACTTGGTATTGTCACTATTTTCTTTCCTTTTAGCCATTCTAGTTGGTGTGGAGTGATAGCTCACATTTTCTTCATTTGTATTTCCTAATGCCTACAGATTTTGAACATCTTTTCATGTGCTATGTGTTATCCATATATCTTCATCAGTGAGTATCTCTTCATGCCTTTTGTCCATTTTCCAATTGGATTGTTTGATTTTTGCTTTTGAATTTTCAGACATCTTTATATATTCCAGATATAAGTCTTTTATTAAATATGTGATTTGCAAATATTTTCTTTCACAGTGTAAAATTTGTCTTTTTATTGTCTTTATAGGAATTTTGTAGAGCAAAACATCTTAATTTTGATGAGTTCCAAATTATCTATTTTTTAGGTGATAGATTGTGCCTTTCATGTTAGATCTAAGAACTCTTCATCAAGCCCTAGGTACTGCAGATTTTCTCCTGTGTTTCCTTTGAAAAAGTTTTCCAGTTTTACATTTTATATTTAACTATTTGGCCCATTTTGAGGAAATTTTGTGTAAGGTGTGACGATTAGATCAGGGTTCATCTTTTTTGCCTATGAATGTCCAATTGCTCTAGCACCATCTATTAAAAGGATGATCTTTCCTCCACTGAATTGCTTTTACATCTTTGCCAAAAATAAGTTGGACATATTTGTAGGCCTATTTCTGGGGTATCTATTTTGTTCTATTGAACCATGTGTCTATTTCTTCACTAACATCACACAGTCTTGATTACAGTCCCTATATAATAAGTCTTAAAATCAGGTAGAGTGATTCCTCCCATGATGTTACTCTTTTTATAAATTGTTTCTAGCTATTCTAGTTCCTTAGCTTTTCCATATGGATTTTAAAATAATCTTTTTAATATCTACCCAAAAAACTTGCTGTTAGTTTTTTAAAGATTTATTCACCTATTTGAGAGAGAGAGGAGGGGAAGAGGGAGAGGAAGAATTCTTGAGCAGACACCCTGCTGAGCAGAGAGCTGGATATGGGGTTCAATCCCAGGACCCTGAAATCACGACCTGAGCTGAAATCAACACTTGGCCATTTAACTGAGCCACCCAGGTGCTTCCCCCAAAACCTTGCTGGTGTTTTGATGGGAATTACAATAAACTTGTATTTCAACTTCAGAACTGACATCTTTACCATATTGAGTCTTCTAATATGTAGACACAATGTCTCTCCATTTATCTAGAGTCTCTTTGATTTCTTTCATCAGCATTTTGTAGTTTTCAACATACAAGTCCTGTACATGGTTTGTTAGATTTGTACTTAGGTATTTCATTTTGTGAGTGATTGTAAGTGGTACTATTATTTTAGTTTCTGTGTCCACATGTTCATGAATAGTAGAAATATAGTTGGATTTTTGTGAGTTGATCTTGTGTCCTAAGATGTTCAAAAATCAATTATTAGCTGTGGAAATCAATTTGTTCATTTTTCTTTTAGGTTTCTTGGCATTTTCTATGTCAACTATTGCATCACCTGCAAATAGAACAGTTTTATTTCTTCCTTTCTGGCTGGCATGCTTCTTATGCCTTTTCTTTGCCTTATGGTACAAGCTAGAACTTCCAGTACTTGTTGATTACAAGTGGTGACAATGGGCATTTCTGCTTTGTTTCCCATCATAAAAGGAAAGCATTCTGTCTTTCACTATCAAGTGATGTTGGTTGTAGGTTTTTGGTTGATGTTCTTCATCAAGTTCAGGACATTCCATTTTTAGCAGACTACGAGTTGTTAATGGGCATTGAATTTTGCCAAATGTTTTTTTCTGTATCGATTGATGTGACTATGTGATTTTTCTCCTTTTGCCTGTTGATAAACTAAATGCATTGATTGATTCACAAGTTTTGCATCCCAGGAATAAATCCCACTTCAAGTTGCATAATTCTTTTATCCTCTCTGCTTTCTTCTTCTTTTTAAAAATTTATTATTTAACTATAATTGACATAAATGTTATTTAGTTTCAGGTGTACGACACATTGATTTCACAACTTATATCTCAATGTTCACCAGGAAAACTGCCATCACCATATGTTATTACAATATTATTGATTTTCTTGCTGATTTCAAGATTTTTTTCTGGTTTTTAGAAGTTTGACTAGGTGTGTCTTGGTGTGGATTTCTTTGGGTTTATCCTGTTTGGGATTTGTTCAGCTTATTGAATCTGTAAGTTTAGATATTTTGCTGAATTTGGGGGAATTTGTGCCATTATTTCTTTAAGTAGATTTTCAGCCTCATCTATATTCACCTCTCCTTCCATGACATGGATTCCAATGACGTGAATGTTAGATCTTTTGTTATAGACCCATAGGTTCCTGAGTCTCTCATTTTTTTCAGTGTATTTTCTCTTTTTTTCAGATTGAGTAATTTTTTTATTCTGCCTTCAGATTAGGATATTTCCCCTTTCCCCCCTATCATTTTAAGGCCCATCTACTGAATTTTTCTCTCATTCATTGTATTTTTCCACTCAAAAATTTCCATTTGGTTCTTCTTTATATCTTCTATTTCTTTCCTAAGACCCCCCTTTTTTGGTCATTTGTTTCAACTATGTTTGTCATTCCTTTCTGAGTGATTTTTGTAATGACTGCTTTAAAATCATTGTCAGATAATTTTAGTATCTGTGTCAACTCAGTTTGGGCAGCCATTGCTTTTCTTTTCTCATTTAAGTTCAGATTTTCCTGGTTCTTGATATGACAGGATATTTTTTATTGAAACCTGGATATTCTGTGGATTATCCTACAAGACTCTGGATCTTATTTAAATCTTCTGTTTTAGCAGGAGTCCTCTAACACTGCACTAGCAGAGGAAGAAAGATACTCTCAGGTTGGGGTGAAAGCTCAAGCTCCCCACTCTGCCTTCTCTGATATCTCAGGGTGGGGAGAAGTCCCTCATTATTGCTAAGTAGATAATAGGATTTCAGGCTCCCCACTAGATATCTGCTGACAGTGGGAGCACAGAAGACCTCATCACCAGCAGGCAGGGATAAAAGTCTGAGATCCCCACTCAGTCTTTTCTCATACCATCCCAGTCAGGGAACAGGGGGAAGGATTGGGTCATCATGTTACAGCCTGGTAAGGATGAAAGTCTAGGCTCCCCCACTCAGTCTTTTTTGTCATGGGTAGGAGTGGAGAATTTTTTTTCTGTAGTGTAAGTTTGGAATAGAGTGACCACTATCTAAAAGTTTTCTGTCTTGCTATACTGTTCCTTTTTGGTCCTTTGGTCAAAAGAGAACAAGTTTTTGTTGGAAATGTTTCTTTTAATATTTTGTCTGTTTTTTACTATGCTTATTTGTTTTTCTGTTTGCTGGCTTCTCCAGCACCCAGGAAACTCACCACCATATTGTTTCTTGGGTGTCAAGTTCCTTAACTGGTCTGCCTTATTTTCTCCACCTTTCATAGTCTTCTTATGTTTGTTTTATATATAACATCCAGAATTTTTAGCTGTATGGAACAGGAAGGATCAAGAGAAACATGTCTATTCCTCTCATCTAGAACCAGAAGTCCTCCTTTGTTACCTTCTTCTTCCATTTAAGAAAGAGCATAGGAGAACCACAGATCTGCTCTAATCTGGCTTTTACGAAAGGGAAGAGGAAAAAAACAGGAAATAATTTACAATACTCAGCTCTTTAACTGTAATTAGTGAGGGACAAGTTGCTCATAACTCCCAGAGTGTCTTGACAATAAGATTGAGAAGATCTGGACTCTAATTCTCAGAAAGAAAGATGTTGAGACAGTGGTTTCATTTTAATACCTGCCAAGATCAACCCCCTCTCATCCTTTCAATTTGCTTCAAGATTTTCCCCTTACCTGTGCCTACCCTTTTCTGGTTGGGGACTATTTTAGGGGTGTGCCCACAGAACCTTTGTCCCTGGCCTCCTCTGTCCTGTGAGTATGGGCACAGGGAATAGGTAAAGAAGTCCATGTCTAATCCATCCTTCCTGGCCTTGTCCTTGAGGCTACTGTGTATAAACTTTTGCCCCCAGAGGCTTTGGCCCTTAGGATCATTGCTTTTCTTCATTTATAGGCTGTCTTTTGGTTCTCAGCTCCTTCTCTGCAGGACACCCCCCCACACATACTACCCACTCCCTAATGGCTCAGGGAAGCACATTCCATACTCCTTCTTGGCGCTGAGGCCAATGAAGTGGTGGCAGCTGTTCAAGAATGCAGGGTGTGTGTGTGTGTGTGTGTGTGTGTGTGTGTGTGTGTGTGTGTGTAAGGGGAGGGCCTGCCTGCCTGGTTGGCCCAGAGCTGGGGCTGGGGGATCCCCCAAAGGGACACAGATTTGAGGACTGCTGAGAGAGCTGGGAGTTGAGGCCAATGAGAGGGCAATAGCATGTGTCATCTCTACCCCTAGGGGTTTCAGTCTGGGATAGGAGCACAGATACTTATTTTGTGTCTGCTTCAGTCTTGGGATTACTGACGTTACTGCAGTCCTTCCTTTGAGGATGTTTGACAAATACCTTGTGGAGACAAACCTACCATAGAGCCTTGGTTGACTAGGCTTACTGGGACTGGACTTTTGCCTGCACCGTAGCCTCAGTTCTTCCACCTGCAAAATGGGAGAAATATTCTAGGAGCCTTTTTGTTCTGGTTTCAGGGGCTTTTTTGGAGGCTCTGTCGATTCTATCCTAACCTATTCCCAAATCCCAAATGACCTGATGGTCCTTTAACTGGGTACATAGCCATTATTGTGACTACTGACAAACTAGCCATTGTTGATTTATTTATTTTTTATTTTTTTAAAAGATTTTATTTATTTGACAGAGAGAAACACAGCCAGAGAGGGAACACAAGCAGCGGGAGTGAGAGAGGCGGGACTGGATCCCGGGTCTCCAGGATCATGCCCTGAGCCGAAGGCAGTCGCTTAACTAACTGAGCCACCCAGGCGCCCCAATTGTTGGTTTTTTAAATGCGGATTTGAATCTGCCATAGAAAATACACTTAAAAAAAAAACACCCCACCACACATCTTTGCATGCCTTGATTTTTAGACTTGCCCTTGGACCACTTAAAGGCCCCACAGACTGCCACTATTCTCTGGACTATCCCCAGAGAACTGCTGTCCCAAAGGAGGTCTGTGAATGAGACTTGGAGACTGAAGTGGGCCTGGGGAGATGGCTTGGGGAGGGGAGTTGTCTTGGGACAAGGAAGTGAGTCAGGGTGGCAAGCAGCAGAACTCTGGTGGGGGAGGGGCAACAGCCCTCAAGTCTGCTCAGATATGTGTAATGGGAAATGGGCTGGGTAGCTGTGAAAGGAAGTCAGACTCTGGGTAGAAGGCACCAGGCTAACCTGCTAAAGGAGTAGATCTCAAAGGGAGAAAACCTCGGATGTAGAACCTAGCCCTCCTTCCAGTTGTCTATGGGACAAACAGAGACACAAAAATCAGTTATGGAGGGAGCCTAGAAAAGCTCTGAGCTCAGGAATTCCCCATTCTTGCAGGAAAGCCCAGCACCCTCAGAGGGTTTAACAATATTTCACCCATCTACTATGTGTTTGGTCCTGTGCTAGATGTCAGGGGTACAGCTGTGAGCTAAATAGGGCCCACCCTCAAGGGACTTCCAATCAGTGGGGAAGACAGGCAAACAATTACAATACACTTTAGTCAGAGATCTATGGGAGCTCACTGGAGAAAACTCAATCCAGATGTGTGGTCAAGGAAGCTTCCTGGAGGAGATATCTAAACTGGGAACTGAAAGGTAAGATAGTGTCATCCAGGGGAAGACAGAGGCAGAAAGGAAAAGTGGTCTCAGCAGAAGGATCAGTATGTGTAAGTGCTGTAGGTCACAGCAAACACGACTCATCCTTTGGTCTTACTAGCTCATCCTCTAGGCTGGGTTTGGCAGGGTTTGCCATGCCCTGGCTTTTGAGTTACATTGTGCCAAGAATGCCGGGGACCCTTCACATTCTTGATTGAATCTGATCCCACAGTAAAATGAAGCAGCTCTGGGCCCAGGAACCTCTGGGTGCAGATGGCTGAGAGCAGAGTCTCCAAGAGATCAGGGCCAAAGTATACAGGGAACGACCACAGTGACCCTTGGCTGGGGAAGAATTTGGGTTGAACAACTGGTTCAGATACAGTGACAGCGCCGGCACTGGGTCAGTGCCTGCTTCTGGCATGATACCTTACGGTGTACAAGTATTGCATCCACCACCATTGTCTTCAAGGCCTGCAGTGGTTCTGGAGGGTACACCTGAAGCAGGATTTGACCACAGCTGGGCATGGGAAGAGCACTGCAAGATGGACAATGACCAGCTTAAGATTTTTCAGAGGGAAATGTGAGACAGTGACTTCACATGCTTGTGCCTCAGTGTCCCTCTGAGGTCTCTAGATTTGAAGCTCCAGCAGGTGGCAATGCAGCCAGAGGTTGGCTCTGGCCTTCAAGGGAACAGCGACTCTGCAGGTGGGGCAAGTGTTAATCGGGAAGCTATCTGTTGGCTAACATATCAGAGTGGGATCCAAGGGCAACCAGTGACAAATCACTTTCTTATGTCTCCATCCAGAACAGCTTCCCCTTGGCAGGAGTGAAAGTCAACAAATAAAGGCCAGGGCAGCCACAGCCCTGCGTAGGCTTCCAGGGCCAGGCAGCACCTCTGAGGACCCCAGTGAGCCTAGGTATATATTTGAGCAGCTGCTGAGGCCTCCTGCCTCCACCTTTGGCCTTTTTCCTTCCAAGATCTGGCCTGGACTACAAGGGAAAGCCCCACTGGGGTGCACTCCTGATCTCTGGACCAGGCCTGGGGATGAGGCTTGTCTCCAGCCAGTGTAGACAGGGCTTAGCCCTTGCTCTCTCCCTTGGACAGCCTCTCTAACCAGGATCAAACAGCTGGCTTTTTCTAATATTTCTTGGCCTGGCTGACTCCAATCCAGGACCACTGTCCCAGATCTGCCTCTTGTCTACTCTCTAATGCCACTGCTTTTCCTGTGCCTCAGTTTCCTCATTAACAGTGTGAGGGAGAATGGTCATGGTGGACTCTAAGGTCCCTTACAATTATGAAATTCCAGGAGTTGGAGGTTGTATTGCATGTTCTGGCTTTCTTTGCTCAGGTTTCAGGAGAATGTTGAACCTAAGCATCTCTCTTACCTCTGGACTTTCAGGCTGAGCACTATGCCACCTTCCCTGGCCTCCCTCCCCTAGAAGAGATTCTCTTCAGCCATACCAATGTAAACATTTTCTCACCTTTCCTAGAACCTCCTCCGCTTCTGGTGGAGCCTGGACCACATAGTTGTCTGCGTGTACACACACATGCGCGCACGCACACACACACACACACACACACACACACACACACATGTATTTTTACCTCTGCCCATTTTCATATCTGTACTTAGAGAGGGAAAGCCACTTCTTGACCCTCCTCTTTCCACGGGGTTTACCCAAAGCAGTTGTAGACACATTCCTATGACCAAAATCCATACTCATTAGTCCAACTCCACATGGAATTTAACTTTCTTCATCTTGGCTTCCCCATCTGTTAGAATTCTCACTTCAAAGAATTTTAGGAGACTTCATTCACCCATCCATCCACCCATCCACCCATCTATCCATTTAGCACATATATATGGAACTTTTCCCCTGTGGTCAGACATGGTTCTAAGTGGTAAAACTAAGTGACATAATAATGTAAAGTGCTGAGTCCTATGCTGGGCATGTGGCAAGAACCCAGTGAGTATGAATTTTATTTTCTTCATCTACACAGTAATAGCTAACATCTATGGGTGGTCAACTATATGCCACACAGTACCAGAAGTGCTTTTATTCTTATATTCCTCACAACAGCACTTTGACATACACATTATTATTATCACCTCAATATTACAGATGAGGAAACTGAGGCATGGAAAGTTTAGGTAATTGTTTCATGGTCACATGGCTAATAAGTGACAGTCCAACCTCAAAGTTCATGCTCTTTTTTCTAAAAAAAAAAGATTTTATTTATTTTTTTGACAGAGAGAAACACAGCTAGAGAGGAAACACAAGTAGGGGGTGTGAGAGAGGGAGAAGCAGGTTTCCCACCAAGTAGGGAGCCTGACGCAGGGCTCGATCCCAGGACTCCGGGATCATGACCTGAGCCAAAGGCAGGCGCTTAATGACTAAGCCACCAGGTGCCCCGACCTCCTAAGTCCATGCTCTTGACTACTGTAATGTGTTGCCTCCCTGACTAGAGCTTGCAGCTTCTTCGCAGTTAGGGCTCAACTCACATCCCCAGTCACAAGAGAAATGTGCATACACATTCACACACATCAAACATACTCATATTTATGCTACAAATATTACTGCTTGTGTTTGGTGGCTCAGGCCCAGTGCTGGCCTCCATGAACAGGAAAGGGTACGCCCTCCACATATCTGCAATCCCTTCTCCCCACCAGACCCCAGATACACATCCCCTACCTCTCATGGCTCTGCTCTGCTGGACACACAAGTATGTGCAAGCACACAGACAATAGTCCCATGCACACGACCCTTCCTTAGCTTTCACAGTCAGGTGAGGGAGAAGAAAGGAGAAGGAGTTTTATCTGCAATCTGAGGCTGTACAGTGGATTCAACAGAGGTAGTCAAGGTTCACAACTAGGGAGAGAGGGGACCCGAGAGGTTTGCCTTGGCCAGAGACAAAGGGCCAAGAGAGGGAGGCAGCAACAGCAAGAGGAGGAGGAGGAGGGGAAGAGGAGGAGGAGGAGGAGGAGGAGAAGGAGGAGGAGGGGAAACAAGTATTTTGATAAACCATGCATGTCAGAGGAGAATGTAAGGATTGGACTTGTAAGAACTTTCTCAAGCCATAAATTTTCACTGGCTGCCTAAAGCCCAGAGCACAGAGTCCAGAGGCTGAAAACCTGAGCAAACTCTGAGATAGCCATCTCAGGAGCAGCAGGGTCAGAGCCTAGGCCCTGAGTGGAGGCAGGTGTATAGAGCTACCCAACCTTATGGGCTCCAGGACTGTGCTCTCAGCATGCAGCTGAACATGGCATCCTGCTCCAGAGTTTGTTTCCAGGTTACCCTTGAGTGTCGGCTCCTTGTGTGGCTTCACACGTCTATGGATGTGAACCCTTGTGTGCCTGTGTCTGTGTGTGTGCTTCTGCGTATGTGGCGGAGTAGCAGAGTGGTTTAAGAACACAAGCTTCAGCGTCAGGTGGAATGAGTATCCAAGCCTGCCTCCACAGCTTACCAGCTGTCTGACCTTGGGCACATTAGTCACGCTTTCTGAGCCTCTATTTCCTCATCTATAAATGGAAATCATTGTGGCTACCTTATAGGGTTGTAAGAATAAATTGATATAATGCATGTGACAAGCTAAGTGCTCAATAACTTGAAGCATTATTATTATGTTGAACCCACCAACCCAAGAGACTTCCCAAATTCAGTGAGACCCAGGGGCCATGAATCCTTAACTTCCATCAGAGAGGGTAGCAACCCTCAGACCTCCTCCATGGTCCTATGTCTTCATCTGCAATCATGGCGGCCTGCACCCTTCCTGCACACACAGAGGGCCAGTTTGCAGCCCAGGAACCCACCGAAGGTAGCAGACACATGGAATGTATGCACACACCTGCAGAAGGCACTGTGCCTGCACATACCTGCACGCATGTGTGCAACCACATACCTATGCTCCTGGGTGGTTCCTGCATGTTTTCATGCACAATTGCATGGGTGCACATGTCCGCATGTGCTTTCTGGAATACACACATTTGTAATTGTGACCTTACACAAATTGTTGCCCCTTTCTGGACCTCACTCTTCTTATTTGGTTTCGCCACTTGACAGGAACCTTGAGTAGATCCAATGAAATAATGCCCGTGGAAGTGTGAGGCAAACTGAAAAATGCTATGCAAACATCACCATCAGTCCATGAATCCATCCTTCTGGTCCCTCTTCTGCTGCCACCACCCTAGCCCAAACCACCATCATGTCTCATGGCAACCACTGCAGGGGCCTCCTCACTGGGTGTGCTATTTCCACTCCTGTCACCCTACAGACCACACCACCAGGGTGTACTTTTAGCAGCATATTGCGGATGAGGCCCCCCTCCCCCATCTAATGCCTCAGTGCTTTCCTTTTTTCCCAGTTCTCTCCTGTTTCCAGAGGTGTTTGGCACAGAAATGAGTCTCTATAGTCAGACTGCTTGAGCTCCTGCTTCTGCATCTACTGTGATCTTGTACCATGACCTTGGGCAAGTCATTTTATTTCTCTGAGCCTCAGTGTCCTCATCTGAGAAATGTGATGAATATTAGACCTTGCTCTTAGGGCTGTTGAAAACATTAGATTAGCTGATACTTATAAGATCCTGAAAGAGGTTTTGGACCCAAACTGTCACTATTAGCACACAGAACCAATTCTGGAACTCTTCTTAGTCTGGTCTTTGTTAACTTTTCCATCCATGGCTTAAATAGCACCTCCTCAAGGGAGGCTGGGCCTAGGACAATTCTCTCAGTTATAATCCCGGGGCACTCTGGGCTTGCTCTAGCAAAATGCTCAACCAGATGTAATTTTTTATTCAATGACTGTCTCCCTCCCTGTTCAGGAGGCTCCATGAGTGCAGGGTCATGATTATTTCTGCCCATAAGCCTTAATGGACTGATGAACTTTCTAACACATGCACTGCACCCTCGGAGGAAGGCAAGGGTTTCTAAGACAGGAGAGGAGGATGGATGAAATAGAAGCTTGGGGCATGTGTCCTGTGATGGCCACATGCAAAAGGGGGTCAGGAGTTTGATGGAGGGACAGCAAGGGCCCTTGCTCTCCCCATCTTGGGTCAGAGCTGAGAATTCTGACTAAAGGTGAGTCCTCAGATTTATTCAAGCCTGAGCCTGGTTCAGAGGCCAAAAAAGGGATAGCTTCAGAAGGAAGGTAGGACTAGAACTCACATTTCTGGAGCACAAACTCTATACCAGAAAGAAAGCTGTGCATATGTTTTTCTCATATCATCCTTTAGAGTCTGCAGGCCACTAGAATTCAAGCTATCTCAGGCTGGTGGCCCAGAGTCTAACACTGGGACTGCTCCCTGGAGCAGTACTGACCACCTCCCATGTGCTCACCCTATAGGAAAGCCAGGTACAGACATGGAAGACCAGAAGCTGAAGAAAACCCAAGGAGACAACAGTCGAGACAGAGACACGATCATGCAGAGAGGACAGCAGAGCACACAGAAGAAAGACAGATAGCTGAAGGAGGGAGAAAGGGGAAGAAAGGGGAGGAAGAGAGCGAGACTTAGGGAGAGTCGTGGGAAGAAAAGAGTCAAGTGTCTGAAAGTGGGGTGGTGCCTGTGTTCTCTTCTGGTCCCTTCTCTGCCTTTGTCCATGCTGGTAATGAGACGGTGAGGTCGAACAAATACTCCAGAGCATGCTCCCACCAAACCATGGGCTGGTCTACATGAAGAGCAAAATGAGAGAGCCAGGAATCTGAGGCCTGGAGCCATTTGTTTCCTTTTTGGTCCCAGGCCTGGTAAGGCAGGGCTGTGGGCACTGGCTTGAGGCCACTTGGGGCAGGCACTAGTACTCTGCCTGCAGCGGGAAGCAGACGTTGCTGCCCAGGGAAAGCCTTGCTGCCTTTACGCTAACTACTGAAAGGAACTCTTTTCCGGGCCTGGAAGAGGGCTGCCCCACTCCTGGTGGGGGTGGGAAGGGGGCATCCCTTAAGCCCCTATCTCCAGGGGCTCCAGAGTACTCACTGATAGGAAAAGCTCCTGGATTCCCTGAGTACCTTCTAGCCTCGTGTTCCCATACACATTTCTGGGGTCCATGCTCTGGACCAGGTACCAAATTTAGTACTCCAGACACAGCTTCGTCTCACTCTCAAAACCACTCAAAAGAACTGCAGTGGCTTCATTTTAGGCTGAGGAAGTGACACTGAGAGAGGAAAAGTGACTTTCCCACAGTCACACAGCCAGGGAGCAGTGGACAGGACTGTGCTCAAGGTCTGTGTGGTTGCAGAGTTGATGGCTCTGATCCAGGATCTCCCGGAGAGGAAGGGAGGAGGGGTCAGAGGTCCCACAGCTGGCAAGCCCTATGTAATGTCCAAGAGTAAGTGTCAGAGCCAGAAGTGTCCTCGAAGACAAGCAGGTTCTAACCTAGCTTCCCAGTTGAAAGATGAGGAAGATGGTGTCAAAGAAGAGAAAGGACTTGACTTGCCCAGGGCCACAGAGCCTAGTAAATGCTAAGACAGAGACTGGAACATAGAAATAACTCAGGTGGGGAGTCCGTGGAGGGAATTCAGGGGTGCCGGAAAGACCTTCAACATTTGAGTTCCAAAACTCTTGGCATTTGGGGCTCATTTTCATGTTTTTGTGGAACTATTCGGACCACATGTTAGGATTTGGGGCTGTCCCAGAAGATCCTTGCTGTGTATCTGCCACTTTGACCCTGGAGCCTTGCCAGCCCTAGGGCCTGGGGTGAAGGGAAGCTGTTGTCTTGGTCACTGGCCTCTCAGACTCAAGGTGGCTCTTAAAGCTTTATCCGAAAGCAGTGTCTCCTAGGGTAGCAGGAAGGCCAGGAGTCAAAGCAGAGGCCCTCACAGAACAGGCAAAGGGCTACCTGAGTATGCCTCAGCCAGCACTACGATCTCGTGCTGGGTCCCAGACAGATGAACCCAAGGTGGCAGTCCTGGTTAGGGCAACCCCTGCTGTATCTCGGAACTTGTGAGAGCTGTCCTCCTGGGAGCTTTCCTCTGAACTCCCCTAATGGGGCCAAGCTGTCCAGAAGCCCATGCAAATCTCTGCCAGATGTCACCAGCCCACTTCCCACATCCAGGGAGAGACCTGCCCGACTGGGTGCAGGGCAAGGGGTGGGCAAGAGGGCCAGCCAGTACCCCAGGGCTTGCCCCACGAGGCATCTGCCATCTCTCAGGGCCTGCTGAGAGGGAAGCTGGCACTCATGGCCACTTTGCCCCAGAGCGGAGCCCAACCAGGAGATACTCCTGGTTAGGCTGGTCTAAGCTCAGACTCCACATAGGCCTGAGGAGGTGACAACCCTATCGACCAGCTCTTCTAGCCCCCCCCCTTACATCTTGATTACATTCCTTGGGAAACCATCCAGGCCACATTCCGCCTGGCAGGCTGCTGGGAAGACCCACAGAGCACTATGGCAACGCTGGAGGGGCCAGGCCTGCCGGCCATCCAAACAACAGCCATGAGCCTGGGGAACCTCCCTTTTCAGGCCAGCCTGGATTCCTCAACTCCCGGCAACTCCAGCTGCCCCCCACTCATCCAGCATGCTCCTACTTCAGCCCTCCTCACCCCTGCCCCCATCTCCAGCCAAACCTACACATGCCTCAGCAGTCCAGTAGGACTGGACATAGTGCCAAGTCCAATGCCCAGCTTTGGAGAGGGCTGCTGTATTCTTCCCGTCACTTCCCCAGGCACAAATATTTAGGCCCCAGGAAGAGTCAGGAAAGGGGTACACAGGTCCTGTTCTGCCACGGGGCTGCCTCTTGTGAGCTGTTCACCAAGAGGGCTGGACCACAGCTGTAGCTTTCAAACATTTCCTCCTCCTCCTCCTCCTCCTTCCTCTTCTTCTCCATTTTTTAGAACAATAGTCACACCTCCATAGACCATCCAGAGCTAATGAGAAAATGAGGGAAAACTTCCTCCTTCAGAACCCCTCCCCAAAACCCTCCCCAAGAGAAGCAATGCACCTTCTTGCTTTCATCCTTTTCCTCTGGCAACCCACAGTCCCTTAGGAAGGGTCAGGGCCAGGAAGGAGGGGAGCAGAGGCCTCCTTCTCCAACCCCTCTTTATCCCCCTGTTTGGGGGCAGAGGATAGAAACTAAGGTAGTTCCCATACTCCAAATATTTCTCTCTCTCCTCCCCCCTCTTGCTCTTTCTGCCTCTCCCCTCTCCTCCCTCTGCCTTCCTCCTTCTTCCTTCCTTCCTTCCTTCCTTCCTTCCTTCCTTCCTTCCTTCCTTCCTTCTTTCCTTCCATCCTCCCTCCTTACCTCCCTCCCCCTCCCTCTTTCTTCTTCCCTCCTTCCCTCCCTCTTGTCCTATTTTTGCAACAGAAATTTTTACAAGAAACCCTATGTGAAATCCCAATATTGTGTCTGGTAATGAATGCTTTTTTTCTGGTTAGCGGCATTGGAACCCAGTAGTTCCACCCACTGGGCTCCCACTTGTGCCCCAGAGGCCCCAGAGCCATCTTAGCCACCAAAGAAGAGAATTTGAAAACTACTGTTCTTGTCAACTCTGGGAGTCTAAATAATTGCCCCTGCTTCCTCTTAGCATGCCCCTCACCCTCTTCCTCATCTTCCCTCCCTCCCTTTCTTCTTTCTTTGGCCTTCTTCTCTTCCCTTTCCTTCCTCTGTGCTTCTCTTAGTGCTCATGAGCCCCAAGTCAGTCTCGTGCTGCTTGTTTCTGCCTGGAGCAAGTGTGCAGGGGCCTCGTTCCAACACTGGGCAGTAATTTTGGGTCCCTGACTTGGCCAGATAGTGCTTGCCAGTCATGTGAACAGAGGCCCTGGAGCCAGGCATTCCTGCCCAGCCCTTTAAACTAGAATCAAGGCGGGGGTTGTGGTACCAACTCCAAAGGGTTGTTGAAACCCTTTTGTTGTCGTCTAGAGAAACTGGGCATTACTAGGATTAGAACTCAGAATTTGTGTGTTGGGGCAGGACCAAAAGGGAACCTGGGAAAAAGAAATCATTTGGTGATTGATTTCTGAGTGCCAAGATCTGGGTCCAAAGCCTCCACTGGCTTCCCTGCCCCCACTGCGCTCTAGTCACCTGGGCTGTTGCCTTCTGGGAGCTACTATGTGCCAAATACTGTGTCAGGCCCTGGGGATAGGGCTGCAAACAGACACAAAGCTCCGCCCTCACGGAACTGACTCCGTAGGGGAGACACAAAACAAACAGTAGTAGAATAAACAGATAGTGTGAAGGGTGATGGAGAAAAATAAAGCTGGAAAGGGGCATGAGGAAGGGGAGGTGAAGGAAGAGAGCAATTTTATAGTGTCCAGGGGTCTCGCTGAGAAGGTGACCCTTCAGCAAAGGACTGAAGAAGGTGAGGGAATGACTGATAAGATAGCTGTGGGAAGAACATTTCACAGAAAAGGAAGTTCAGTGCACAGGCCCTGAGGTGTTTGAAGAGCAGCAAGGAAGTGGGTCTGGCTGAACAGAGCAGTAGAAACACTAATGGGAAAAGTCTAAGAACTTCAGTTTTTGCTTTAAGTGAGATGGGAACCAGCACAGGATTTGCAGGCAAGAGAGGGACAGCATCTGACTGAACCACATTAAGACATCTTTTCTGCTACTGAGCCTCAAACAGACTGAGGCGCAAGGACAAAAGTGAGGAGACTGGGCAGGAGGTTCCTGCAGTGACCCAAAGATGGGACAATAGAGGGATAGGCTTTGAAAGTCAAGCCAGCAGAACTAGATGTGGCTGAGATCATGAGAAGGAGCCCTCCATGTGCTAGGCCTTAGATCAAGTTCAGGGCATATAAAACTAGGTTGGCCAGCCCCCTATCCTCCAGGAGCTCACGGTCCAGGAGGGCCAATAGATCCTACAAGATGTCCTAGTGTGCAAACAATTCCAGAGGCCCACACAAGCTCAGGTGGAGGTCTGACCCCCAAAGAGAAACCAATCTACAGAGGCTGGGAAATAGTCCAAAATGCAGTCAGAGGATCCCAGAGAGTCTCAGATGTAGGCAAAAAAGGTGGTGGGCCCTTGGGCTGTGGCGAGCAGCCTGATTTCTGCCTCAAAGTCACGTGCTCTTTTTCTTTCAGGGCTGGAGGGAAACTGGAAGTCCCCTATGAGACTCCTCTGCAAAATAGTGCCCAGCCACTCCCTTAATTGCTGAGTTAGTCAAGAACCATAGATTAGCCATCCCCTAATTTTTACCGGGTCTGGCAGAGTTGACCAGCCATTCTCTACTTCCCTATAGGGCTTACAAGACTTCCTGAGTAGCAAGACAAGAGGGAGAATTTGCAGCCCTAGGACAGGCCAAAGTCTAGGAACTGGCTTGGCATCAAGGATATGACTAGTTTTCCCATTGAACCCATTTTCCAGACCAAGCTCCTGTACCCCTTTTCCCTGGCCACTTCCAGAGGCTTGAGCCTTCTCTGCTCCCTGGTTCTCTGGAAGGCAGGAGTGTGGGGTGCAGGGTTATGCTGAGCCAAGCCAAGGCTCATGAGCTTGAGGAAGGGTGGCTGGAACAGAAGCCAAGGCTTTCCCAGCTGATGGATATTGGCCTTTTGGCCCTGGGAGAAAAATGAACCAAAGTCCCTTGGCTGGTGTCTGAGGCCAGACCCTAGGTCTACATTCCTCAAGCCAAAGGCATGTAGAGGGCTCATGAGTCACATGTCATTTAATCTACTAGTATAGGGCAGAAAGCGCCCATGGGGCACTGCCTAGTACTCACTGTTGCCATCTTTCTTCACATAATCATGTCAGAAAGTATATTGATAGTTCCAGATTCCAGAAGGCCTGGAAATACCACCAGCACCACCACCACCAAGAATTATCATTTATCAAGTCTTTTTGTGTGCAGGCACCATGCTCAGCACTTTGCATGTATTTTCTCACATAAAGCCCCACAGCCAGCCAGTGATGCCCATATTACACAGGGAGAAACTAAGGCTCAGAAAAGTTGAGTTCCCTGCCCAGTGCACATAGCTAGAAAGAAACAGAACTGGCATTCAGACCAACCCAGGAACACATGCCCATTTTGGTTAAGGCTAATTTAACCATGAACCCAGAGTCATAAATCCAGAGTCCCCTGTCTGCTTCTGGTGGAGAGGAGCAGAAGAGGGTGGAAACCCTTCTTGCTGGTACTGTCTTGTCCTCTCCTCCCACACCCTACACCACCCACCCCACCCCACTCAGCCTTCTCTCCTCCATGTTTTTCTCTTCCCTCTGTGCTGGTTACACTGAAGCTGTGGAGGCCAGGGCAAGGGGACCTCCATCTGCCAGATCTAGAGATGCAAGAGCTGGGGCCAGGGGGATCCAGAAGGGGAAATGTTTTTAGCTTGAAGATCCAAGGTGGAGGGATGGGGCAGACTGTGGAGGAGGGTGTCCCAGGGAAGGAGGATCATGCTACAGACTTGGGCAAAAACCCCCAAAGCTGCAATGAGGGTCTGACCTGGCTCCAAACCACTGTGGTCTGGCTCCTTCTTGTTAGCAAGGAATGATGAATATGAGAAATTACTGGAAGAATTGGGGGAAACAATGAATTTCCTCATCCACACTCAGGGTGGGTTTGGAGAGTAGGGAAGCTTCCCCAAAGACCCTGAGCCCCATTCTTCAAAATTCTCATGAAGGCCTTATGGGGTGGGTACTATTGCTAGGCCTATTTTTCAAATGAGGAAACTGAGGTATAGAAAAGTTGAGGAGCTTGCACAAAGATACATAATAAGTGGCAGAGTTCCGATTTGGACCCAGGTAGTTTAGTTCTATGGCCCTCTGCTTAACTCCCTGCTCTAGGGCCCAGTGGGAGACTACCTCAGAAGACTTAGCTGAGGTATTTCCCGAACTCCTTCTTTGGTAAACAGAGGAAAAGGGCCAAGCTCTGGGAAGCCCAGCTCTGCCCCTCACCATCCATATGTGGAACCACAAGCAAGCCATTTCATCTCCTTAAGCCTCAGTCTTCTTGTCTGTAAAATGGGGCAACAAAATGACTCCAGCGAGGTTGTATATGAAAGTCCCTATTCCCTGCTCCCCAGAAGCAACACCCAGCTCAGCCCCTCCTTGTCGAACCTCCACTGGGCCTGAGTGGGGACTGCTTCTTGAGTCCCCCAGATTCCTGCTAAGTGCTGTCTTCCTGTGGCCAGTACCACAGATTGGCTGAACTTGGAGAGGTGGGGCCCTTGAGGAGTGGGCTCAAGATCTGGCCCTTCTCACCTATCTTGGTTCGTGGCTCTGACTCGTAACAGTGGCCCAGACCCACCTTGCCTAACCCTGCTCTGCTCGCTGAGTATGTTTTCTCGTGCTTTAGTGACCTGTTCCCTGAAGTCCTGAGGACTGGGCTCTTCCTTGCCTTCGCTAGTCTACCTCAGGCCTGGATTCCAGCCTTCCAAGCCCTCCTGGGATCCTCCTACCATTTCCTCACCTTGCCAGTCGCTGTGTCCTCCCTCAGACTTCTTATGACACTGGGGAGCCCACAGTTCCCTGCAGGTCCCCCACTACTGGCTGCGTCACAACCCTCCAGAGACCTTTATGTGCAGAGGAAGAACATGATGCTTATCGTCTCCTCTCTGGTGAACGGGTGAGGCATCACAGCATAAGAGAAAAGAAGCAAGGAGTTTCTTTCCCCTGGGTGCAATGGCCAGAGCCGGAAATGCTTCTACCCACTATGGGCATGCCCTCAAATCTTTCCCTCCCAGGCCCAGGGCCTGGAAAGAGTGCAGGAGGCGTGCAGGAGTCCACTTCTCTGCCCAGTCCAGGCGATCTTGTTTGTGCCTGGCTCCAGGAGGCAGAGGTCAAATCCCAACCACGGAGGAACAGAACAGAGCAGGGAAGAAGGGGAGGAGGAAATGCAAGGAGTCTGGCAGTGAAAGAGCTTGGGCCAGAGCTGCGGGGGAGGGGGGGCGTGGGAGGTGGTGGGGGGCTGGGCCCTGGGCTATTTCTGTACAATAATACAGGGGAAGAGGGCCAAGCTGAGAGGACAGTGATTAGTCTTCAGGGAGCAAAGGCGAAGATTTTGCCGGTGAGCCTGGGGCCGGAGAAGCTGGCCTGAGGCCCAGTCCGGTGGGCTGGAGCAATGATTTCAGAGGCCCGGAATCTGAGGTGAGCTGGGCCCATAGACTAGGGAGCAGGGAAGGTGGGAAGAGGGAGAAGGGAGCCAACCATCCTCCTGGTCCCACCTCCCGCACAGGATGCTGAGAAGTGGGTGTCGGCTGGCCTGGCCCTGCAGTATGCCATGGTGGGGTTATCAGGCTGTGTGTGGGGGCAGAGTTTCTGCAATCCACACTTCCTGGGCTCTGGCATATGGGGGGGCAGGGGGAGATGGCGTGAGAAAGAGCCAGGAACGAAAGGTTCGAAAACCTCAGGGGAAGTGTCAGGCTTGCTTGTTCTTTCCCACGGGATTTCCAGTTATGGGGTCTAGAAGAGGAGGTGTTGAAGGTCAGGGAGTGGGGCGGGCCGACAAATCACATTTCTGAAGTCCTGACTTTCTGCTGGGCCTTTTGCTGTGCATTACCACCCTGAGGCCTCCTGCAGACTAGGTAAAGTAGAGTGTGCAGACTTGGTTTGCACTGACAGAGCAGAGAGGCAGAGAGGCGAAGTGATTTCTCAAACGCTGTGTCGCTGAGAAGTGGGAGGTCTGTTCTACTTCAGAGAGCCAAGGTCGACCCTACTTCCAAGCCTGACTTTGGAGGCAGCATAGGAAAGTGAGGTGTTAGGAGTTTAGGCTCTGGTCTGGGACTACTGGCTTGCAATCTCTCACCTGTTCCCTGCCAGCTGCATAACGTTAGACAAGTTACTTCACCTCTCTGAGCTTTAGTTTCCTCATCTATAAAGAGGAGCTAATAATAGTACAGACCTCCCAAGACTGTTTGGAGGATTATAAGAGTTACTATGTCTGCAGTGTCTAGAACAGCACATGGTACACAAGAACCGACCCATAAAAATTATTGTATGAGTATTCATGAGGGTCCTCTGTGGTTTCACTTAGAGGATGGAGAGGTGAGGGAGTTGTGTGGAGGAAATACAGGGCAGAGAGTTGCTCTGATCCCTTTAGAATTGGAGCCCTTCCACATTTGGACAATAGTATCAGGAGTCTTCCAATGGGGAACCCTGGTGACCCAGCAATTCCACTTCTGGGAATTCATCCTAAGGAAATAATGGGTCAAGAGAGCAAAGATGTATGTACCAGGATGTTCATTTCCAGACTGGTCATTAGAGTGAAAAACAGGGATTTGTTTAAATGACTTATGGCATATTCATACACAGCAGCCATTAAAAACAATGATGTCACTCTTTAGGTATTGATATGGAAAGAGATTCCTGATACAGTTGTCAAGGGAATCAAAGCAGTTTACCACACTGCAGGTGTGGGTTTGGGAGAGGAGATGTTAGATGGTGGGTCTGGGAGGGGGACTCAGTCATACTTTTGGACCATGTGATATTGGTTTACTATGAACATCTATTACTTTTATAATTAGAAGAGAAGAAGCAATAAAACTATTTCCATTTTGAAAAAGATAATCTCAAATATCCAGAACCTTCTACCTGGAAAGCAGTCATCCATTTGAGTCCTCTGGGACTTCGGATGGGGAGTTCCCTAGGTAATGTTGCCTCTCAGAGCAGGTCCAGTGTTTCACATCCTCCCTGCCCTCCCTGCTAAGAATAAGGGTGGGGAGGAACAAAAAGGCTTTGTAGTACCAGACAGTCCTGGCATCCGCTGCTGGAAACAAACCTTCAAAACCAATATAACCCATCAGGGCCTATGTGACCATCCACGTCCATTCATTCATCCGGCAAATCATTCCCGAGCACATACTGTGTACCTGGGCTAAGCGACGAAGACACAGCAGTGAGCAAAAGAGACAAAGACCCATGCTCTCATGGAGCTCATGTTCCAGTGAAGGCAGGCACACAATAAACAGGAGAGAGACTATAGTCTATGGGGTGGTGAGAGTCCTCCAGAGAAAAATTAAGATGACCAATGAGAAGAGTAAATGTGAGGTGCAATTTAAAATAGAGTGGTTGGGCAGAGCCTCTCTGACAAGGTGACACTTAGGTAAACACCTCAAGAAGGTGAAGGAGCAAACCATGTGGTTAATTGGAGGAAGAACTACCAGGCAGTGGGAAGGTCAAGTGTCAGAGCTCTGTGGCTGGTGTGTATTTGGTATGATGAAAGATAGAAAAGACTCCAAGCAGTGTGAGCAAATGGGGAAGAAGTGGTAGGTGAATTCAGAGAGGGTATGAGCAATAAAGCAGGCAGGACCACGCCATACCAAACTAGATTTTGGGTTTTCCTCTGAATGAAATGGGAACCAGAGCAGGCTTTTGAACAGACTAGTGGTAACTATTTAAACATGATCACTTTGGCTGTTATCATGTAAATAGGCTGAAGGTGGAAAAGTCAAGGAGGAACATGGGGAAACAAGTGAGGGCATTGCTATGAACGGCTATGATAGTAATCTAGGTGAGAGCTGATATGGCGATGGAGGTTGCGAAGAGTAACTGGCACCATAGCTCTGTTCTGCTCGATATTCTAAGTCCAGAGTCCCCACCAAATCCAGAATAAAAGAAGCAACCTTTCCTCTTAGGTAAGAATAAGGCATATAGTGTGTCTCAGTATAGAAATACCCTTCTTAGCCCTTCTCATCCCCAACCTGATCCCAGGGCTCCACTTGCATGTCCAGCCTAGGCTAACACTCTCTGCTTCAAGAAAGCATGGGCTATTGTCTGTTTGGTTCACTACTATACCTTCAGTGTGCACCACAAAGCCTGGTGCTTACTTGGCATTGAAAGAAAGAAAGAAAGAAAGAAAGAAAGAAAGAAAGAAAGAAAGAAAGAAAGAAAGAAAGAAAGAAAGAAAGAAAGAAAGAGGAAGAAAGAAAAGGGAAGGAAGGGAGGGAAGAAGGGAAGGAAGGGAGGGAAGAAAGGAAGGAAGGAAGGAAGGAAGGAAGGGGAAGAAAGAAGAAGGAAAGAAGGGAGGGAGGGAGTGAGGAGGGAGGGAAGTAGGAGGGAGGGTGGGAGGGAGGAAGGAAGAATTGTGGAAGTCTAGAGGAGATAGCAAGGAACTCAGCCAGATGGTGGAAGAGGAGAGGGGTGGGGATGGGTGGGCACATCTGACCTGCCAACTCAGCCAGACCCTGCATAGCAGCCCCAGGCTTCAGAACACACACATAGGCTCAGGTGGGCCCTTCCCCCTCTTGGCCTGGCTGAGTGGATGTGGGTATAAATGTTAGCTATCTCATTGATTTGCTACAGGAGGAAGAGAAGTGGCTGCCTCACTTTCTTATTTGGGCGGAATCACTTCTATCTTAGGAGTAGGAAAGCAAGTCTAGAAGAATAGATAGAGTCAAGGTCCTGGAAACAGGAACTATGGATAGACTGAGTCCAAAGCGTGGGTCCATTCCAGTTCTGGAAAACCAGAAGAAAGAGTGTTTCACCCTGCTTCTCTGTTCTACACTCTCCTATCCCTGCCCTCCTGGCATAATCCTCCTGCCTCCCCTAAGAGCCTCATTCCCATTCAGTAATACACCTTCCCAATCTCCTTTTCCTCCTTTCTGCTGATTGTTCTTCAGATTCTTCACCAGCCTTCTGATTCCTTTGAAAACCCCACTCCAGTAGCAAAAACTCCCCTTTATCTTAAAACTATCTCTAACCTCCTTTCTTACCAGCAATTTAATTCTCTACAAACACCATTGTCCTCATCTCTGTAGTCTGCTGTGGAAGCCTCACTTCCCTTCTAATGCAAGAGAAGGGCAGATTGGCTGTCTCATCAAATCACAGGTACACCATTTTGCTCCTATGTTATCCACTGGTATCCCAGGAGTTATGATTAATGCGATCCAGAGTAGGTCTTACAACGATTTAGGAACTATACCTCACTATTGTTTGTTTTGTACCTCCTTGTTCATTGGTCATTCAGGACTTCAAGTTTAGCATGGCATAATGAATGAATACATTTGGCACTATTCCCTCCCCAAGTCCCACTAAGATGACAGTAAATGGATTTTGAAAAGACATCAAGTTAGATGACTAAGAGAACAGAACTGGAAAGAGACAACTGCAACAAAATGTTGGAAGCCAGAAAGCAGATAAAGAGGAGCAGAGAAAAGAGAAACCTAAGATGGCAGTGGGGGAAGCACAATTTGCCCCATTAAACCCCAGAAATGTTCAGGGATTGAAGCTCACCAAGTACCTCTGACAGTGGGGGCATATTTGGGCTGCAAACAAGTTGATTGGTTGAAAGTATGTATAAGAAAAATTAGATTTCTGAGTTTCTTCTTTAATATTGGCAGAACACCAGAGGTTTACTCCCCAGAGTCTGGATGTGCATGGATGAGACTGGAGATGCCAGCCTCAGCTGAAGGCAAGGATGTACCACCTGAGCAGGAGAATAATGTGATAATCTACATACTGAACAGAGAGGCCTCCCATATTCTCTTCCCTCACTCAGTTCCAAAATTACTGGAAACAAGATACTATATCATCTCCCTTCCCTTGTACAATATCAGAGGCTTTCGGGGAACCTGGGTGGCTCAGTTGGTTAAGCGACTGCCTTCGGCTCAGGTCATGATCCCTGCTCGGCTGGAAGCCTGCTTCTCCCTCTCTCACTCCCCCTGCTTGTGTTCCCTCTCTGGCTGTGTTTCTCTCTGTCAAATAAATAAAACCTTAAAAAAAAAGATATCAGAGGCTTTCTCCCTGGGGAATCTGACATTTAGATATTCCCTAAAAAGGCCAGAGAACTCACTCTACTGAGACCAGTTGAAAAAAAAGACCTATACTCTGCACACAGATTCTAATAAGCTTTTTATTTCCCAACTCTTAAAAATGAGCACACATCCAAGGACCACCAGGCACTCGAGCAAAGCCTTTAATGTGGAAAACAGAGACTGAAACAAACAGAAAAATGAATTCAGAGGAAATGAACACAACACAGGGAACAGAAAAATCTAAACGCAAACCCCAAACATCTGAAGCTCATAACAGAGGGGAAAGCAAGAGGACAGAATCACACAGTGACTCTCAAAGCTTCTGCTCAAAAGTGGGACATGTCAATTCCACTCACATTGCATTGACCAAAATAAGTGATGTGTCCAAATCTGATGTCAACAGGGCAGGAAGTAGAATTCTACTGCATAGGCAGGCCTAATAGACAGAGGTAGCAAATATTCTGAGAATACCAGAATCTATCAGCATCCATAAAAGAAAAAATAGAAGGCAAAGAAAAATAAAAGAATGTTTATAATTTACAAATATGGAAACATAAGTAAAATATTATATAAATGTTTAGGAAGATAAAGTTGACAGCAAGTAAACACAAAGACAAATAAATGGAAAAGAGGGAACATTAGGACACTCCAAGAGAACCAATATCTGAATAAAAGCAGTACCAGAAGGAAAGAACAAAGACAAGAGAGAATGAGAAACTATAAATTGCATTTCTCAGAATGGAGGGATATACATTTCTGAATTGAGAGGGCATGTTGAGTATCCAACACAAAAGATTCACAAAGACCAACAACAAGGCACATCTTTGTGAAATTTTCATACACTTAGTAAAGAGAGCTTAAAAGGTTCCAGAAAGAAAAAAAATTGGAGCATACAAAGTCTCAAGAATCAGCACAGTATCAAACTCCCTCAACCACACACTGAAAACTAGGAGATAATGGATTAACATCATCAAAATTTTAAGGAGAATGATTTCCAACTTAGAACTTTATACTCAAACTATCGATCAAGGATGTGGATAAAACAAAGACATAAAAAAAGACATGATCAGACTAACAAGTTGTCAAAACATATATTTTGCATGCACTCCTTCCCCATGAAGCTACTGTAGGATGCAAGCCAACATTAGGAACCCAGGAAAGAGGGAAGCTAATATAAGAGGAAGGCGAGGTGATTCTTCAAATGGAGGTAAGAGGAAAGTCCCTGAGCAACAGGCAACCAAGCAGCCACCCCAGGGCCCAAGCAGGCCAGATGTAATAGATCACAGAGGGTTCCAGGAAGGGTGCTTCGAGGAGAAAGATGTTTGGACAGATTGAGACGAGATTTACTCTTCTGGCAGACTGTTCACCAATGAATTCATTACAGGTACACAGAAAACCAATCAAACGCACACAAAAATTGAAGCAATTATTAATTGTGAGTGACAAAAATTATTCAAGAAAGGACATGTAATTATAGGACACCTCAGGCCTCATAGTCTTATTAACATCAGCACTGAATACTGATATAGCTATATCGGGATGATGGGAAGAAGGGAAACATTTGCACGTGGTCAGGTGGACGGGAAGAGAGTGAAATCCTTTCTAGAGGATGGGAAGTCAGTAGATAATATCTGAACCTGAAAAATCAAGACACATGAGTAGATAGTGAAGAATATGGAGAAAAATATCGGGAAAAATATTTTTTAGCTAAAAGGGCTGACAATATTTACCTCTAAATGGTGGGAACTGGGCATAGAAAGTACTAGGGTGGGAATCTTCATTTTGTTTGTTTTTTTTTAATAGGCTTGAGAGTTAGAGTTAAAGGGAAATTTGTTCAAGTCTGGTTTTTGTTATAAACCTTCCAAACAATATACATTGATAAAATGCCTTTTATAATTTATTTTCCTAATTAATTGTGAGGTTAAATATCTTTAACATGTTCATTGGCCATATTTGTAGTTCCTCTTCTATAAATTTCCTGATAATATCCTTCGCCTGGCTGTCTTTTAGGCAGTTGCTTTTTTAAACCCTCATTTCTACAAGTTCATTATAAATTCTTGATTCAAACAATTCATTCAACAAATATTTATTGAGCACCTATTACATGCCAGGGACTGTGCCAGTGGTTGGGGATTTAGTAAGCAACTAGGCAGGCCAAGTTCTTGATCTTATAGAGCACACATCCTAATAGGGTAAGACAGAGAACAAGGGAACAAATAAATACACAAACATGCTGCCTTCTGATAAGAGTAAGTATTCTGAGGAAAATGGAGGAGGGTGACAAGATGAATTGTGAAGGGTGGGGTGTGGCTTCTTTGGAGTGGTTAGTCTGGGAAGGCCTGTAGGAGGAAATGAAATTTGAGTCATTAAGGCCTCATGAAGATTCACCGACACATGTGGCATTTCAGAAATAGTAACTATAGTAGATGTCCCACCACAAAAGAAAAGAGAAAAGAAAAGAAAAGAAGGAAAAAAGAAAAGAAAAGAAAAGAGAATAAAAGAAAGAAAAGAAAAGAAAAGAAAAGAGAGGAGAGGAGTGGAGGGGAGGAGAGGAGAGGAAAAAAAAAAAAGAAAAGAAGGATGATAAAGAAATAGAAAGAAAACCACCATGGATAAAAGTTGCCAATCATTTCTCACAATCTGTCACTTGGGTTTTTACTTTGTTAATGGTACCTATTGTCATACAGATTATTTCAGAATTTTGATGCCAGCAAATGTATCAACTTTTCTCATTTAGAGCTTTTGCTTTTTGTGGTTTCTTTAAAAGAAAAATTTCAAAATATCGATATTATAACCATAGTATGGTGATTACAGTAACTATATTATATTATTATAGTAATATCAATATTATAACCATAATTTTCAGTATTTTACAAGAGTCTTATAGTTTACATTTTGTACTTTCATTTGTCTGTAATCTAGTTTTTAGGTGGTGTGAAGAAAATATCTATTTTTTCCCTAAATAGATAGCCAATCGCCTGAATACCATTTATTGAATAGACCATTCTTTCCCTACTGATTCAAAAGGCCACCTTCATTAAATGCTAGATTACCTCATACCCATGGATGTGTTTCTAGTTTATTCAGTTGCTTTGTTCTATATCTGTATCGCTGTGCTAGGTCTGATTATTAGGCCAGTAATCCTGCCTCAGGCCAAATTGTCTATTCAGGGCCCCTGTAGATGTTGATTGGTCTGAGCTTATGCCACACCCATTGTTATCTGTTTTGAATAAAAGCTTTAGCACACACTTTTCATTCTGAAGAATGTTTAAAATATTTTGATATATGGTAAAGCAAGTCCCCCTTTTCATTATTCTTTCCTTTCAAAATTGTCTTAGCTATTCTTGCACATTTTGTCTTACATGTGAATTTTCTAAATAATTTGTCAAGTTCTGTAAAAACGCCTGCTGGGAATTTGACTGTGATTGGATGAAATTTATGGAATAGCTTGGGAAGAATTAGTAAATATCTTTACAATATTGATTTTCCCAATCAGGAACATATATGTTTCACCATTTATTTAGATCTCTTTAAAGGTTCTTCAATAAAATTTTATAGTCTTCTTTTTATATATCTGGCAGTCTTCTTATTTGTTTTTTTTCTTAGACATTTTATAGTTTTGTTGCATTTGTTAAAGGAACCCATTTCTCTCTTTTATTTCTAATTGGTCTTTGCCAGTTTCTATTAATTTCTTTTTAAATAAACTTCCTTTTAGGACAGCTTTAGATTTATAGAAAAATGCTAAAGATAGGACAGAGTGTCCATAAACCCCACTCTTCATTTTCCCTATTTTTTTTAACAATTTACATGACTATGACACATTTGTCACAATTAATGAACCAATATCAATACATTATTAACTGAAGCTCATAGTTTATTTATAATTCCTCAATTTTTCCCTAATGTCCTTTTCCTGTTCCAGGAACCCATCCAAGATACCATACTAATGTTTAGGTGTCATGCCTCCTTATTTTCCTCTTGACCGTGACAGTTTCTCAGATTTCACGTTTGATGAGTTGGGCAGTTTTGAGGAGTACTGATCAGAGATTTTGTAGAAAGTCCCTCAATTGTGATTTATTTAATGCTTTTCTCATGATTAGACTGGGGTTATGGGTCTGGGGGAGGAAGCCCACAGAAGTAAAGTGCCGTTTTCATCCAACACACAAAGGAAGCAATCAGTAAGACTCACCACTGTTAATGTTAGCTGAGACCATGTGGCTGAGGTATGTTTGTCAGGTTCTTCTGCTGTAAAGTTATTTTCCCCTCTTTCTGTACTCTAACCTTTGGGAGGAATGACTGTGACCACTTAAAGAATGGGGAGTTATGTTTCTCTTCCTTGAGGGCCAAGTATTTACATAATATGTTTGTGGAGTTCTTATGCACAGGAGATTTGTCTTGTCTCCATTTATTAATTTAGTCAGTCATTATTTCTATCAGTATGAATTTATGGATATTTATTTTATACTTTGAGCTATAATCCAGTACTACTTTGTGTTTTTTTGCCCAAATTTGTAGTTTAGCCATTGAAGAGTGTTCTTTCAGCTGGTTCCTGTGCTCTTTTTTTTTAACATCCTCCCACTAATAATGTGTGAGTTTTTGTGTGCGTGTATGTGTGTGTTTTTATTTTCAGAACTCTACATTTTTTATATTGAAGGATAATTAACATTCAGTGTTATGTTAGTTTCATATGTACAATATAACAATTTGACAATTCTATACATTTCTCACTACTCATCATGATAAGTGTACTCTTCAACCCTTTTATCTATTTCACCCACCACCTCACTCACCTCCCCTCTGCCAACCACCAGTTTATTCTCTGTATTTAAAAGTCCATTTTTTGGTCTCTTTGTTTGTTTGTTAGTTTTGTTCCTTAAACTCTACATATGAGTGAAATCATACGGCATTTGTTGTTCTCTGACTTACTTTGCTTAACATTATACCCTTTAGGTCCGCCTGTGTTGTTGCAAATGACAAAGTTTTATTCTTTTTTATGACTGTGTGGTTGCAAATGACAAAGTTTTATTCTTTTTTATGACTAATATTGTGTATATGTACCACATCTTCTTTGTTGTGTGTGGGTTTTTTGTTGTCGTCGTTGTTGAGTACTTTCTTTTTTTCTGATACCACAAGATGCTTCAGGTTTATTTTGTATAATTCCTGCCATAGCCCTAAAATCAGCCACTTCTTCAGGGATCGCTGGTCTCTTTCATTGGAGGATGGTATTAAAAACCAAGACATGGGCCCTAGGTATGCTCGTTGCTACCAGGTGTCATTGCTTCTAGGCTCTCTCAGCTGACACAACAATGAAATACCTGTGTGTATACTAATCCATGTGTGCATACATCTATAATTCTATACATAACCCTCTATATCTATGTATCAAATTAAACATGAGTTCACACGGGTGTCTTGAATTATAATCCATTACCACATAGCTCCCTCCTCTTGCTTATCTGTAAACTCTCACTTCAACAGTGAGAAATTTGTCTCCCACCATCTACCATCCATTCACTTAGTTGTTTGATTGCAATACATATGATTAGTGGTATTAGAATTGTTAATGCATACCCCTGTAGGAAACAACATTACCAACTAGATTATAGTGCATGTATACAGTTTCTTTTACATTTAGTCTTACAAACTATGCTGATTTCCAAATTTACTGTGTCAATACCTTTTCCCCTCTTGTCCTTCAGTGAGATAGTCTCATGCATTTGCAATACATTTAGATTATTTTTGTCACAATCTGCATTCCACCCTGGGATCCCCAATCTCCTAAATAATTTATAGAATGTATACATTAAGTTTCTCTCTTTGCGGTGTAAAGTTCTGTGGCTTTTGAAAGATGCAGGTATACACCCATAGTTACATATCATAAAAATATTTTCACCACCTTAAAATTCCCCTGTGCTTCACCTATTCAACTCTTACCCTCTCCCTTTGACACCCTGGCAACTACTGATCTTTTTTACTCTAAGATTGTTGCTATAGCTTTGCCCTTTCTGGAATGCCACATAATTCAAATCATTTGGTATGTGGCCTTTTTAGACTGTCTTCTTTCACTTAGCAATATGCATTTAAGATTCACCCATGTCTTTCTGTGGCTTGATACTTCAGTTCTTTTTAGCACTAAATAATATTCTATTGTCTATAGTACCACAGTTTATTTATCCATTCACTTATTGAAAAAAAATTTTCTTGCCTCTAGTTTGAGGCAATTCTTAATAACACTGCTATAAACATTTATGTGCAAATTTTTGCATGGATATAAGTATTCAAATTAGTCAATACCTAGGAGTGTAGTTGCTACATTATATGTTAAGACAATGTTTAGTTTTGTAAGAAATTGCCAGGCTGTCCTCTAAAGTGGCTGTACCATTCTGCATTCCCATCAGCAATAAATGAGAGTTTATTATTCCACATTACTCACCAGCAATTGCTATTGTCAGGTTTTAGGCTTTAGTTATTATTTTTTTTTAGATTTATTTATTTATTTTAGAGAGCGAGAGCCAGCAAGTATGGGGAGGGGCAGAGGGAAAGAGAGACTTTAGCAGACTCTGCACTGAGCGTGGAGCCTGACACAGAACATGATTTCACAACCATGAGATCACGACCTAAGCCAAAACCAAGAGCTGACACTTAAAGACACTTAAAGACCACTCAGGGCCCTTGGGTTTTAGTTATGCAAATAAGTGTGTAATGTTGTTTGAATTTGAAACTCCATAACGATAAATGATGCTGAACCTATTTTCATAAGCTCATTTGCTGCCTGTAGGCCATCTTCAATGAAGTATCTATTCATATCTTTCACCCATTTTTATTATTTTATTTTTAAAAATTAAAGTTTTGGGATGCCTGGGTGGCTCAGTCAGTTAAGCCTCTGCTTCAGCTCAGGACATGATTCCTAAGTCCTCCTGGGATTGAGCCCCGAATTCTGCTCCCTGCTCAGCAGAGGGTCTATTTCTCCTTCTCCCTCTGTGACTCTTGCCTCAGGTCATGCTCTCTCTCACACTCGATCTCTTTCAAATTAATTAATTAATTAGTTAGTTAATTTTTTTATTTAAATTTCAGTTCATTAACATACAGTGTAATGTTAGTTTCAGGTGTACAATATAGTGACTCAACCCTTCCATACAACACTTGGTGCTCATCACAAGTGCACTCCTTAAACCCCATCATCTATTTAAACCAACCCCCCCAACAAACTCCCCTCTGAATTAGAGCAGAAATAAATTATATAGAAACTTTAAAAAAGGGCGCACCTGGGTGGCTCAGTCGTTAAGCATTTCCTTTGGCTCCGGAGATGATCCCAGAGTCCCAAGATGGAGCCCTGCATCCTGCATCGGGCTCCCTGCCCAGCGGGGGACCTGCTTCTCCCTCTCACTCCTCCTGCTTGTTGTCCCTCTCTTGCTGTGTTTCTCTCTGTCAAATAAATAAATAAAATGTTTTCTTTTTAAAAAGAAACTTAAAAAAAAAAACAGAACATATCCATGAAACCAGGAGCTGGTTCTTTAAAAAAAAATAATGAAATTGATAAACCTCTGGCCAGACTTACCAAAAAGAAAAGAGAAAGGACCTAAATAAATAAAATCACAAATGAGAAAAAAAAGAAGAACCAACACCACAGAAATACAAACAACTCTATTAAGAAAAACCATATGTCAACAAGTTAGACAACCTGGAAGAAATGGATAGTTACCAGAAACATATAAACTACCAAAACTGAAACAGGAAGAAATAAACTGCAAGGAAATTGAATCAGTAATCAAAAAAACTCCAACAAACAAAAGTCCAGGGCCAGATGGCTTCACAGATGAATTCTACCAAACACTTAAAGAAAAGTTAATACCTCTTCTTAAACTATTCCAAAAAAATAGAAAAGGAAGGAAAACTTCCAAATTAATTCTACCAAAGCTAGCATTAGCCTGACACCAAAAGCAGATAAAAACGCCACAAAAAAGAGAAGTACAGGCCAATATCCCTGATGAACATGGATGCAGAGTTTCTCGACAAAATACTAGCAATCCAAATCCAACAATACATTTGAAAAAACAGTCACAAAGATCAAGTGGGATTTATTCCTGAGTTGCAAGGATGGCTCAATATTCACAAATGAATCAACATATGATAAATCACATTAATAAAAGAAAGGGTAAGGACCATAAGATACTTTCAATAGATACAGACAAAGCGTTTGACAAAGTACAACATCCACTCATGATAGAACTCCTCAACAAAGTAAGTTTTAGTGGGAACATACCTCAACATAATAAAGGCCATAAATGAAAAACCCACAGCTAATATACTCAATGGGGAACAACTGAGAGTTTTTTCTCTACGGTCAGGAAGAAGACAAGGATGTCCACTCTCGCCATTGTTTTTCAACATAGCACTGGAAGTCCTAGCCACAGCAATCAGACATATCAAACTCAACACCCAAAAAACAAATAATCCAGTCAAGAAATGGGCAAAAGACATGAGCAGACACTTCTCCAAAGAAGACATACAAATGCCCAACAGACACACGGAAAAAATGTTCCACATTGCTTGTTATCAGGCAAATACAAATCAAAACCACAAAGAGATACCACCTTATACTAGTTAGAATAGCTAAAATTAACAAGATAGGAAACAACAAGTGTTGGTGAGGATGTGGAGATTTGGGAACCCTCTTACACTGTTGGTGGGAATGCAAGTTGGTGCAGCCACCCTAGAAAACAGTATGGAGGTTCCTCAAGAAGTCAAAAATAGAACTACCCTTTGACCCAGTAATTGCACTACTGTGTATTTATCCCAAAGATACAGATGTAATGAAAAGAAGGGGCACGTGCACCCCAATTTTCATAGCAGCAATGTCCACAGTAGGCAAACTGTGGAAGGAGCTGAGATATTCTTTAACAGATAAATGGATAGAGGAGATGTGGTTCATATATACAAAAGAATATTACTCAGTCTTCAGAAAGAATAAATACCTACCATTTACAACAACATGGATGAAACTAGAGGGTATTGTACTAAGTGAAATAAGTAAATCAGAGAAGTACAACTATCATATGGTTTCACTCACATGTGGAATATAAGGGGTAGTGCAGAGAACAATAGGGGAAGAGAGGGAAAACTAAATGGAAAGAAATCAGAGACTTTTAACTCAGAGAAAGAAACTGAGGGTTGCAAATAGAGAGGTAAGTGGGGAGATGGGGTAACAGGGTGATGGGCGTTAAGCAGGACACATGATGTGATGATCACTGGGTGTTATATGCAGCTAATGTCTATCATTGAACATTCTATCAAAAACTAATGATGTACTATCTGTTGGCTAATTGAATTTAAATTAGAAAAAGAAGACATCCAAATAATCAAGGAAGAGGTAAAAGTTTCACTATTTGCAGATGATGATACCTTATATAGAAAACCTGAAAGACTCCACCAAAAACCTACTCGAACAAATAGACCAATGCAGTAAAGTCTCAGGATATAAAATCAGCATACAGAGATCTGTTGCATTTCTATACACCAATAATGAAGCAGCAGAAAGGAAAATTAAGGAATCCATCCCAAATTGGGCACAATTGCGCCAAAAATAATAAAATACCTAGGAATAAACTTAACCAAGGAGGTGAAAGACCTGTACCCTGAAAATTACAAAACACTGATGAAAGAAATTGAAGGTGATGCAAAGAAATGGAAAGACATTCTATGGTCATGGATTGGAAGAACAAATATTGTTAAAATGGCTATACTACACAGTGCACAATCTTTTACTCATTTTAATTGCTTTGTTTCCTTATTTTTGTATTTTGTGTTCTTACTGTATTTTGCTTATACGTCTTTTTTATTGTTAGTCACCACATAGTCACCACAAAAATCATTAGTTTTTGATACAATGTTCCATGGTTCATTGTGTATAACACCCAGTGCTCCATACAATCTATGCCCTTCTTAATACCCATCACCAGGCTCACCCATCCCCCACCCCCTCTTCTAAAACCCTCAGTTTGTTTCCCAGAGTCCATAGTCTCTTATGGTTTGTCTCCCACTCTAATTTCTCCCCCTTAATTTTTGCCTTCTCCTAATACAGTTCTTTTATTAAATATGCGTTTTGCAAATATTTTCTCCCAATCTGTGTCTTACCTTTTGATTTTTCTAACAGTGTATTTCAGAGTACATGTTTTTAATTTTAATAAAATACAACATGTAAACTTTTTCTTTCATGGATTGTGCTTTTGGTATTGCATCTAAAAATTCACCACAAACTGAGGGCCACCTAAAATTTCTCCCATGCTTTCTTCTAGAAGTTTTGTAGTTTTGTGTTTCATATTTGGGTCTATGACCCATTTTGATTTAATTTTTTGTGAGAGGTGTAAGTTCTGTGTTTTTGTATTTCTATTGCCATTGTGGCTGTTTTGTTTCCTTTGTTTTGTTTTGTTTTGTTTTTGCTTATGGGTTTCCAATTGTTCCAGCACCATTTATTGAATTTGCCTTTTCTCCTTTGTCAAAGATCAACTAACTATATTTGTATGAGTCTATTTCCTAATCTATTCTGTTCTATCTTCTATGTGCCTATTATTTCACTAATGCCACACTGTCTTGATTACAGTAGATTTGTGGTCAGTCTTGAAATCTGGCTTGTGTGAGTCCTTCAACTTTGTTCTTCCTCAATAGTGTGTTGGCCACTATAGGTCTTTCCTTTTCCATATCAACTTTAGAATCTGCTTGTCAATACAAGACTCCATGTTGGGATTTTGATTCAGAGTGTGTTAAATCTATAGATCAAATTGGGAAGAATTGACATCTTAACAGCACTGAGTCTTCCAAGCGATGAACACAGAGTATCTGCACATTTCATTTAGATATTCTTTGATTTCTTTCATCAGTTTGTAGTTTTTCACATACAGGTTCTGTACCTACCCACTGGATTTATATCTAAACATTTAAATTTCTGGTGTTAATGTAAACAGTATTTTTTTTTTTGCTTTGGATCCCATTTGTTTCTTTTTTTTGAAATATTTTATTTATTTGATAGAGAGAAACACAGCCAGAGAGGTAACACAAGCAGGGGGAGTGAGAGAGGGAGAAGCAGGCTTCCTGCTGAGCAGGGAGCCCGATGTGGGACTCGATCCCGGGTCTCCGGGATCATGTCCGGAGCCAAAGGCAGTCGCTTAACCAACTGAGCCACCCAGGTGCCCCGAATTCCATTTGTTTCTTGCTGATATACAGGAAAGAAATTGACATTTATATATTAATCTTATATTCTGCAACTTTACTCATTAGTTACAGGAAGCTTTTCTTATTGGTTCTTTGGGGATTTTTACATAGACAATCATGTCATCTGTGTACAAAGACAATTTTATTTCTTCCTTCTCAATCTCTATACTTCTCATTTCTTTTTCTTTTTCTTTTTTTAAAAATATTGTATTTATTTATTTGACACAGAGAGAAACACAGCAGTGAGAGAGGGAACACAAGCAGGGGGAGTGAGAGAGGGAAAAGCAGGCTTCCCGCTGAGCAGAGAGCCCGATGTGGGTCTCGATCCTGGGTCTCCAGGATCATGACCTGAGCTGAAGGCAGTCGCTTAACCAACTGAATCACCCAGGCGCCCTCATTTCTTTTTCATGTGTGATTGTACTCGCTAGGACTTTTAGTATGCTGTTGAATAAGAATAGTGAGAGAGAACATTTTTTGCCTTGTTCCTAATCTTAAAAGGAAAGCATCTATTTTATCACCATTAAATATAACATTAACCATAGGTATTTGTAGATGTGCTTTATCAAGTTGAAGAAGTTCACCTCTATTCTTGGTTTTTATAGAGAGTTGTTATGAGTGGGTGTTGAATTTATCAAAAAATTTTTCTGCATCAGTTGATACAATCGTGTGTGTTTTCTCCTTTAGTCTGTTGATGTGTGGATGGATTACATTGATTTTTGAATTTTGAACCAGCTTTGCATAAAGCCCATTCAGACATGTGTATAATTCCTTTTATATATTACTGGATTCAGTTTGCTAATAATTAGGGTTTTTGCATCTGTGTTCATGAGAGATATCATTCTGTAGTTTCCCTTTTTTTATAATGTCTTTATAAGGTTTGGATCTTAGGTGATGCTGACCTCACAGAATGAGCACAGAATTTCTGCTTCAGTTTTCCGGAAGAGATTGTGAAGATTTCGTATACTTTCTTTCTTTTTCTTTTTTCTTTTCTTTTTTTTAAGATTTTGTTTATTTATTTGACAGAGAGAAATGCAATGAGAGAGGCAACACAAGCAGGGGAGTGAGAGAGGGAGAAGCAGGGTTCCCACCAAGCAAGGAGCCCAATGTGGGGCTCAATCCTGGGTCTCCAGGATCATGACCTGAGCCCAAGGCAGTCGCTTAACCAACTGAGCCATCCAGGTGCCCCACACTGTCTTTCTTAAATGTTTGGTGGAATTCACCAGTAAAACCATCTGGACCTCATGATTTCTTCTTTGGAGTTTTATTAATTCCAGATTTAATTTACTTTATTAGATATAGAGCTATTTAGTTTAACTTGTGTAAATGTTGGTAGTTTGCATTTTTCAAGAAATGGTCTATTTCATCCAAGTTATCAAATTTGTGAACATAAAGTTATTCATAGTATTTCTTTATTATACTTTTTTAAGGATTTATTTATTTAATTGAGGTAGACAGAAAGAGTGAACGAGAGAGAGCACAAGCGGGGGAGGAGCAGAAGGAGAGGGAGAAGCAGACTCTTCACTGAGCAGTGAGTCTGATGTGGGGATTGATCTCAGGACCCTGGGATCATGACCTGAGCTGAAGAGAGATGCTTAACTGATTGAACAATTCAGGTGCCCCTCTTTATTATACTTTTAATGTCTGCGATGTCAGTAGTCATGTCTTTTCTTTCATTTCTAGTATGTGTAATTTTGTGCCTTCTCTCTTTTTTTTTCATATTAGCCCAGCTACATATTTATCAATTTTACTGATATGTTTAAAGAACCAGGGGTCGGGTGCCTGGGTGGCTCAGTGGGTTAAAGCCTCTGCCTTCGGCTCAGGTCATGATCTCAGGGTCCTGGGATCGAGGCCCGCATCGGGCTCTCTGCTCAGCAGGGAGCCTGCTTCCTCCTCTCTCTCTGCCTGCCTCTCTGCCTACTTGTGATCTTTCTGTGTCAAACAAATAAATAAAATCTTAAAGAAAAAAGAACCAGGGGCACCTGGGTGGCTCAGTTGGTTAAGCGACTGCCTTAGGCTCAGGTCATGATCCCAAGGTTCTGGGGTCAAGCCCCATACCGGGCTCCTCACTCAGTGGGAAGCCTGCTTCTCCCTCTCCCTCTACCTCCTACTCCACCTGCTTGTACTCTCTTTCTCTGTCAAATAAATAAATAAATAATATTTTTTAAAAAGAAAGAAAAAGAACCAGTTTTGGGTTTTATTGATTTTCTCTATTGTTTTCTTTTTTTCAATTTCATTGATTTTTGCTCTAATTTTTATTAATTCCCTTTTTCTGCTTTCTTTAGGTTTAAATTGCTCTTCCTTTTTCTAGTGTCCTAAGTTGGAAGCTTAGATTATACATTTTAGATCTTTCTTCCTCTCTTATATACGCATTCAATGCTATACAGTTCCCTCTAACCACTAATTTTGCTTTATCCCACAAATTTTTAGTAATCTGTATTTTTATTTTGATTTAGTCCTAATTTTTAAAAATGTCCCTTTAGACTTCTTCTTTGATCTATATGCATTATTTATAAATGTGTTGTTTAATATCCAGATATTTAATCTCCATTCTCCAAATGTGTAATTTAATCTTCAAACATCTCTACTGATGTTTAATCTTGATATATTTTATCTGTTTGGTAAAGCTGAATTTTTACTTGTTTTAATAAGTTTTCTGTTGCTTCCCTTAGATTTTCTAGATAGAAAATAATATCATCTGCAAATGATAAAGATTCATATCTTGCTTTCTAATATTTATACTTGTTAACTTATATGTCTTACCATATTACATTGGCAGGATCTTCAGTATGATTTTGAAAAGGAATGGTAATGATAGGCATCTGTATCTTGTTCTTAGCTTTGATAAGGAAGGTTTCTAATAATTACTCACTGTGTGTGAGGTTTGCTATAAATTTCTGGTTTCTTCCAGTTTTCTGGGAGTTTTTTTTATGATAAATGGGTATTCAATCCCATAACATATTTAAAACATCTATTAAAATGGTGGTATAATTATTACCTTTTAATATGACAGTATATTGAATTACTTGATAGATTTTTCTGAAGTTGATAAACATAATGAGGTGGGTTAAAATCCCACTCCTTCCTCCACATACTCCTGTAAATTTATAAGCCTCTATCCCCCCTCTGTTTTCTAGAAGCAAACTCATGAGACTGTGAGAGGTAAGTGCGCGCGCGCGTGCGCGTGCGTGCAAGCGCACACACCTCAAACCTAGAACAGATTCCAGTTACATAAAAAGTACTCAATATTTTTTAAAAGTATTACTTTCTTGGAGGTAAATTCTACATGGTTATGATTCATTTAACATGCTGTTAGATTCTGTTTGCTAAATGTTTATTTATGGCTTTTTTCATTGGTGTGATTAGCTTGTCATATGTTTCACATATCCTGTTTTTGTTCACCTTTGGTATCAGGGTTAGGCTAACTTCCCAGAGTAAGTTGGATAGCTGTTCATCTTTCTCTATGCTTGGAAACAGTTCACATAATAAAGAAAATTATCCAGGCCTTTTGTCTATATTTGTATTAGTTATACAGTGCTGTATAATGAATTATCCCAAAACTTAGTGGCTTAAAACAACAGGCCTTTGTTATCTCTGAGTTTCTATAGCTCAAGAAACCTGACATGGGTTAGCCGGATACCTTTGGCTTAGGGTCTCTCACAACCAGCATTCAAGGCACGACAACTGGGGCTGCAGTTATCTCCAAGCTCGACTGGGAGAGGATCCACTTCCAAGCTCGCTCATGTGGCTACTGGCAGGTTTCAGTTCCTTGTGGGTTGTTGGATTAAGAATCTCAGTTCCTCACTAGATGTTGGTCATAGGACTCCCTCAATTCCTTGCCACGTGAACCTCTCCATAGAGCAACTCATGACATAGCAATTTGCTTCATCAAGGCCAGCAAGGGAGAAACAGAAAAATGCCAGCAAGAAAAGTAACTTAAATTTTTTGTAACCTGGTCTTGGAAGTGACACCCCATCACTTTTGCCACATTCTGTTCAGTAGAAGCAAGGCCACAAGGTCCAACCCACACTCAAGCTGAGGGGATTAACCAAATGTGTGAATACATGGAGGTAGAGATTATTGTGGGCCATTTTAGAGGCTGTCTACTGCAACTTTTATAGGTAGATTTTTGACTACTCTTCCAATTCCTTCTCTATCAGTTTAACCAATTTTATACTACTTCTTAGATGATTTTGGTAATTTATTATTTCTTAGCAAATAATTTCATCTAGGTTTTCAAATTTATTTGTAAAATAAAGCAATCTTCTCTAGAGTCTAAATTCATTCCTATTATTATGTCTTCTCTCTTTCTTTATTAGAAGGATCACTTATAAATTCCATTGACCACTTGAAACAACCAGTTTTTCACTTATTGTTCAACTTTTAAAGATTTTTTTCTTTCATTGATTTCTAGCTTTTATCCATATCAATTTCTTGAGATTTCCCTTGTGGTTTAATACATCATCCATTTTTTTACATCTTTAATGTGCATTTGAAAAGTGTGTGCATTTTCTGTTTGTTAATACAAACATACATTTGTTCATGTTTGCTAATTGCATTATTTAAATCCTACATGTACTTGTTTAGTTAGTAGGTTAGTAGGAAGTTAGTTAGCACCTGATGTGATAATTCCTGTGGAAGGTGTGTTTTGATGCTACAATTATGAATTTACTGATCTCTATTTTAAATCTAAATTGTAAGGCTTATAGTTACATATTTGTGGTGGCCTATATCTATTATTGATGAAGTATTTTTATCTTTTTTAATGCCTTTGCTTTGAATTCTGGTTTTTTTTTTTTTAAGATTTTATGTATTGATTTGACAGAAACACAGCCAGAGAGAGAACACAAGCAGGAGGAGTGAGAGAGGGAGAAGTAGGCTTCCCGCTGAGCAGGGAGCCCAATGCAGGGCTCGATCCCAGGACTCTAGGATCATGACCTGAGCCGAAGGCAGACACTTAACGACTGAGTCACACAGGCGCCCCGAATTCTGTTTTGTCTGACACTAATATTGCCATACCTGTATTTTTTTTTATGGGCACTTGAGTATATTTCTCAATTCTTTTATTTTCAACCTTGTGGTGTTATTTTGTTTTACAAATGTGTCTTGTAAATGTTTTTAAAAGTAGACAAGTTATTTCTAAGCTTCAAGGGTTCCCCTACACAATATTAATACACATACTAAAACACATAAATACTGTCAACATTAACATTAATCTGTATCTCCTCCCTCCAAATGAGGTAAGAAACTTAGAATGCATTTTCTTACCTCTTTGCCCTCTTTGCCCTCCCCTCCCCATACTGCCACACCACTCACTTCTTACAGTGATATCATCTCTTACAGATTGATTCATTTGCTCATTCCTTGCTATATCTCACTTCTTGTGGTCGAATGCACTGTGTTCCTTAGCAGAATATATTTACTATTGGCTATTTCACAGAGGATTTGCAACTTATGAGCTTTCTGAGTGCTCGAATGTGTTTGTTGAAAATACCTTTGTTTCACCCTCTTCATGGTCTCTTTCTATTGAGCACTAAGTGTATTCCTGAATGGTGATAATATTTTTAAAAACATGTAGTATCTATCATTTCCAGAGATTAGGCATATGAGAAGGAGTTTATTGGGGATACTCAAACCACCATTTACTCTCCCCATACCTGTCTATTAACTCAGGTCTCACTGGTATCTGTGGACCAGGGCTGGAAAAACCAACCTTCTACCACTGTTTTCTTTGTTCACCTGAACCTACCAGGAAGATTGGTCAATTATCAGGACACTGATTGGGCCATCAATCACTGGGTCATGTCCCTATGCATCACATATTAAGATAAAGGTGTGAATTGCTCCTCTTTTTCTCTTTAACCCATGTGGATGAAGCCATGTGCTGCCTTAGGGATAGCTTTTAGTCAACAATTACTCTTGTTTGTCTCTTTCTTCCATGAAATTGATGAAAGTGAGTTAAGATCCATTCAGGTTTGGCCTTGCAGTTTCCAAATGAGAACTCTCACTAGGCTGCATGCATCTGCCTGATGGTCTGATGTACCTGAGCTCACACTGAGGCTTGACGCCCAAAGGTCAGCTAACAGCAACGTGTTATTCTGCTTCCCTTTATTATTGTTCTATGTGGATATATCTCTCCTGGGAACCTTGTGGGGCTAGCTAGTTTTGGTCTGGGGCAATATTTTGGTATTCATAGGAACTTTGGCCACAATAGAACACTATTGCACTAGGATCAACTGCACTAGATTTCCACCAATTGCTTCATAATAACATTATTCATGCAGTTTTACTTCACTAAAAATATCAAGAGTAAAACTGAATATGCCTTCAATGAAGAAGATATAGGTGTCAATTTTAAGGAGCCACGTCCCTAGGGCTATGGGGTAAGTTTATAAAGGTCTAGGGCCCTCCTTTCTAATCATAGACTATGTGAATGCACCCCCACCCCCAGGACTGTGCACTGCAACACTATGAGGTGCCCCTGCCCAGCCCTACTGCAGCTACCTATAAGGTTGTTTGCCAATCGTTTTGCCTTTAGCAAATTATCCTATAAATGTCTGCTGTCCTAACATTCCAAGTCTTGTCATGGTGTCTTATTTCATTCTCCTTAGATTAGACCTGTCAGCCCTTTGACACCTGCTTGGGTTAAACTTGAGGCTTAGAAAGCAAACCTGACCCAAATAATATAGATGGGAAGTAGAAGAACCAGGGTTTCTACTGACTCCAAGCCTATACTCTGTCTCTTGCAGGCAAAGGGCTGGAGAAATGCAACTGGCAAAATGGTTGAGGTCTTATACCAGCCCATGAAGGTATGGTTTTCCCAGACCCACTGATTCATTTGTCACATTTCCCTTAAGTCTCTTCTGAGCAGTCAGTCACCTAAGGTCTCTCCTAACTCTACCATTTGGTGACATAGGGTATCTTCAATCTCTCCTTTATTAGTGAGTCCCCCGCCTTTTGGTTTCAAATGGAAGTAATCTAACTCAGACTGGTCTAGGCCCAAACAGGATCTTGTTAATTCATGTAAACGTCAAGTACAAGGGTGGTCTGGTCAGACAGTGCTAGATCCCAAGCTCAAATGAGGTCTATCCTATTTCTCTTTGTAGGCATCATTCTCAAGCAGACTCCTCTCACAGAGCTCCTGAGACTCTAGGCTTATGTCTTCTGGCTGACCAACTCTTAGAGTCTCTCTCCTTATAATTTCATCAAAGTTTCAGGGAGGATTTATATTGGCCCAGCTGTGGTCACATGACTCTGTGTAAACGAATTATTCTGTCCACTGTGATGGAATGCTCTGAGTCGCCAGGACTGGGTCATCCATCAACACTTGAAGCTGACTGACATGAATTCACAGGGTGGGAGGGGCAGTTTCCCAAAAAAAACTTCAGGTGATGTTATTAGAAGAGAAGGAATGGATGCTGAGCAGATTAAAACAATGGCCTCCTGCATTTCTCATTTAATTTTTTTCACTTTTTAAGATATTTCACTTATTTACTTGACAGAGAGAGAGAAAAAAAATGAGCAGGGGGAGCTGCAAAGGGAGAGGGAGAAGCAGGCTCCCTGCTGGGAGCCTGATGTGGGGTTCAATCCCAGGACCCTGGGATCATGATCTGAGCTGAAAGCAGATGCTTAACTGACCAAGTCTGCATTTCTCATTTTATAGATGAGAAAACTGAAACCAAGAGAAGGTTGGGGACTAGCCCATAATTATATGATTTTTGTATCAAGTAATATTAAGTGACTCTCCAGGCCAAGCTTTATGAGAATCTGCCTCTTGTTTCTGCCCCAGCATCAGAGATTCTAAGACACCACTGAAGGGGTTGTGTGTGCTATGAAAATATATTGTGGGATGGAAATCAAGATGCCTTGGATCCTAGCCTTAGCCCTGCCATGAGCTTGTGGAGTGAATTTGGACAAGCCCATTCCTCAGTCTAGGCCTCAGTTTCCCCATCCAGAAGCTGAGAGGGCTGGGTTGAAAAAGAAAACATATGGTCAGAAAAAAATTGATACTTCTCTTCCACTCTTGAGGAGAAGAAGAAGAAGAAGATGGAGGGGGAGTTTCTCTTATCTATCTGGAACCATGTGGAACTTCTGTTCTGGGGACATTTAACTTAACTTTCATTTGAGTTGAAATGTCTGATGTTTCTAAAAGTAATATCATGACCTGGATGGGGCAGGGAGGAGCAAGTTTCCTTGAAAAGAATGCCAAGAAGCCCTCTCTGCCCCTTCTCTTGAAGCATAGCCCCTGAGAGGCAGGGCTGTGAGCATTGGGGTCCAGGGAAGTGGGTGCTCCTGAGAAGCTGGGGTCAGAGGAGAGGCTGGATCTAGTTGGGGCAATGTGAGTTTCATTTTTCCTCTGCCATAAACTCGGGGCTTACTGGGCTGGCAGGTAGCCATTATGTCTGCATGTCAGCCTTTCAGCACCTCCTTCTTCCTCCAGTGTGCCCTGTTCTGCCCTGCCATGCCTGTTGGTTGGCTTCAGGCTGGGCCAAGAAGAGTGAAAGCCTAGGGTGAGGTCCAGACAATGGGTGGTGCACGAGTGTGTTGGGTGTGTGAGGGGGTGTTGGTGGACAATAGCTGTGATGGCTTCTACTAGGTGTGCTCATCCTTCCCTAGATATCCACCTTACTCCCCAATTGGTTCCATATCCTGTGTATTGGGTGGTCTCCTTGGCTGCCACCCCATCCTTTCCTGCTGCAACACAAATGTTTCATCTTAACCCTCCCTCTGTCACAAACTAAGCCCTAGCCCAGAGAGTTGTGCAGGACAGGGTCACTCATTCATTAAGAAATGCCACCAAAATTTCTCGACTCTTTTCACTACTAGCCTAATGCACTATATGTTAAACAGTGAATGTGGAAGTCCTACCTTGCATCTAACTTTGGCCCTTTGTACGGTATTTATTCTTCTTTGTAGTTAGCAAACTGCTGGTCACCAGCCACTACATAAATAGTGCTTGGAGTCAGTGAATAAGTGATGCTCTTGCCCTCCCCCCTTTCCAGGTTTCCCATCTCTCCCCCAGCCTGTTTTCCTGCCTTAATGATCCTTCTGTGGTGCGGTGATGAGTGGGCACTGGAGAGCCCATGCTGACCGGCTAGCCCAGAGCAGGCAGCCCTCCAATTACCCACAGCGCTCAGGCGAAGAGCAGGCAGGGGGTAGGGAGAGAGGGTTTTCTTTCCCCCTTTAAATATATATATTTAAGCAAGGAAACAAATTTCACTTTCAATCTTCTTTCCAAGAGATTGTTATAAACAAAAGCAGGTCTGGGGAAGGAGGAGGAGGGGGAAGAGAGGAAAATGATTTGGGAGATTAAGGAGACAGCCATGACAGCGTCCCTTTTTAAACCTCAATAAGGTTGTTTTTCTTGGTCGTTTTTTTTTCCTCTTTCCCTCTCCAGCCAGCATTACTTAAAAGGAACATTATATTATCACAAATCAGATTTCCAAACATCATCTCCAGGTCACTGTGAACAGCTCAGCAATTTGGCTACAGATTCCTGGAGAAGGCGTCCCCTTTAACCTCAAACTCAGGAGGCAGCTGCCTCCCATCGCAAATGCTGGGGAAGCCCTCCCAACTGAGAGAAGAGAGAGGAAGGACTTGGGGGGCTGGGGTGCTCCCTTGTACCTTCAGGGAGGAGAGTGTGGCTAGAAGCCTACCCGTCACCATGCCACCCCACTACCATATGACTTCAGGGGGAAGCTGGGGGTCTCACTGCCCCTTGGAAGATATCCTTGGCTCTGCTGGGTGGGGGCTGGATCCTTGGCTCTGCTGGGTTGGGGCAATGTGAGTTTCATTTTTCCTCTGCCATAAACTCGGGGCTTACTGATGCTATGGAGCTGCCAGGGGAGATTAAAGTCCAGGTTGGCGCCCTAGTTCCAATGCACAGTAAGAGAGCATAAGTATTCTAACTGTGCCAGTGTGGGCCAGGGTGAGGCAAGGGTGAGGCTGAGGGTGTAGGGCAGCTGAAGGGCCCCTGAAAGAGTGATGCCGCGCCCATGGTCTTGTCCCTCTGGCCGGATATGAGGCCGCCTTTGCCCTCAGCCCTATTCTCCCTTCTGATGACGGGGCAAGAGTCAAGGAGGAGAAGGCAGAGAAGGCAGGCTAGGAAGTGTCTGAAGTGTGTAGACCTGGGATGGAACTGCAGTAGGAAGGATTTGGAATAGACACAGAGGATTTCCAAATAGTGAAGACTCAGAACTGGTGGAGCAATTTTTCTCACAAAGAGATGAACCAATGAACTCTAAAGACTTGGTGGTCTTGGCATCTAACCAAATGGGAACAGCTGAGTGACAATAATTGGGACTGGGGTCCCCACATGTTTTGTGAGTACTACACTGTCATAGAACAGAGCCAAGCACAGAAGGTTAAATTCCAGGTCCTCAAGCCAGAGCATTCCTTCGAGGATCCTACCTCCATTAACATTTGTGTACTTCCCAATAGCCGTTGGGGGCAAGAATTGGGACCTCCATTTTCTAGATGGGGAAAAAAAAGCTCAAAGAAGAAGTGGCTCAGGAAGACCACACCAGAAGTGAGTTGAGGAGTTGGAACTACACCTCTGATCTCCTGGCCTTCAGCCCCAGGCTCTTTTCATTGGCCCTTGCCATTATGGGTAGACCTTTGCTGGCTGGTCCTTGCTCCAGTGACTACCTAAATGAAGCAGATAGCAAAGCTGGCCCAGGAGCAGGCTCTGGGCTTTGAATGGAGTACACTAAGTGGGATAGTCCAAAGGACAAAGGATGGCCTTGACGGTGTGGAACCCACAGAAAGAACTCCACAGGCAAGGGAGTAAAACTCAGTGGGAGAGCTGGTACAGAGGTCTGCCTGACACTGCAAGGAGGGCTGTGTGTGAGGCTGTGGTGTCAGAGATGGCTATAGACAGAACATCCCAGGGACTGGAGGCCCACATGGGGAGAACGTCCTTCAATGACACTCTGAGAGTCAGAGAGGCGAGTCCCCTTGGCCCAAGTGGCAAGGCCCTTGGTACTCTCATAGTGACTCTATGACATTGGTGTGAGAAGAGCCAGAGGAACTCCTTGGAGTCAACCTAGGAGCCACAGCTGGCCAAGAGTTCTTTCCTCTGGAGCATAGTAGTTTCGTGGCAGCCTGAAATGCTGGCCTAGGGGCCACATTCAGTGCAGGGCAAGGAAAAGCAGCCCATACCCTTCCATGGTCCAGATCTTTGCACTTCATTATGCCATCAACTCCTACCAATGGTCTTATGAGGTGATTTTGCTCTCCATTTCATGATGGGAAAGTTGGGCTTTACCTGTCAAGTAAAGTAAGGAGCTGGCTCAGTACTCATTAATACTACAGCATGGAGGCTGGATTTGAAGCCAATTTGGTCTCCTTAAAATTTGTGCTCTTTCTGCTAAGCAATGACCTCAAGAATGCAGTCTGAGGCCCTTCAGGGGCTAGGGTGGAAGATGCCTAACAAAGACCATCAGTGATCCCTCAGTCTGGTGGGTTTTGGGTCTTTGATCTTCCAGATTCCCCAGTCTAAGGGCCCTCGGACTCTCAGACTGCATGAAGTGGACATGGGACTCTAGGCAGGCCAGAGATCTGTAGCTTAGAGGACTGGGGTTCTAGTTGGGGGCAGCCTCCTGCCATTCCCTCAGTCTCTAGATTCCTCCTTCCTTTTATGTTCCCTAGCTCTCCCTCCAGAGCTCTCAGACTCAGGCCCCCAAGAAAGCTGTGTCCCAGAAGAGGAGGCACTGAAGGGGCATTCTGCTTAGCCCCTCATGCCCCTAACTTCTGGGCAGCTGGCCTGGCTGCTTTTCTGCCACAGTCCTTTGGGGAGAGAGCTGGAGGCAGCCTTGGGGCAGACTGATGCTCAATCCACCACCCCCATAATCAGGCCACTTAGCTATCAGCACTGAGCACAGAGAGGCCTCTCCCTTGCTTGCTTTATTTATCTTGGCCTCAGGACAGTGAAGCCCGGATCTGAGGGGAGGATGGAGAGGCCATTTCCAATATTTCCTTCTGGCCTCTCCATGCCCCTGATATGCCCCTTAGTACCCGGGCGGAGAGGGCAGAGGTTGACAGTCTAAAAACAATGGCTTTAAGCAGGGGCGGGAGGGTGGGGAGGGCCAAGGACTCAGACTTCGGACCTTCAGCTGAGCCCACCCCAGGGCCAGCCTCAGGCAGCTGTGGGCAGGGCAAGGGAAGGGGTCAGTGTCCCTGTCTCAGGGCCAGGACTGCACAGCCGTGCAAAACGACCAGTCCTGGGAAGCAGTGTGGAGAATCCTCTGCCTAGGCCAATAGGAAGAGGGGCCTTATGGGCCCACCCGGGGCCCCAGGAAGCTTCAGGCCAGCATTTCAAGAGCCTATTTGCCTTAGCCGAGTGTCCCCACTGTGGAGCTCCCAGCCATCGCCCTCTCTGGCTTGTTTGCGCTGCTGGAATCCCTGTCTCCATTTATCACGTCCCCCGCCACACCCAGCGCTGTCCTTCAGCCAAGCCACACACATGGAACTGCTTTCATCTCCCTCACTGCTGGGCCTGCCCTTTCTCAAGGGCTTGGGGACTTCACTCCTCTGAGTTCCCTCCAATCTGTCTCCATCACCCCCATGCTCAGGGATGTTCAGCTCCACAGTGGCCTCCAGAGCAGAGGCGGGAGACTTGGGGGCTGCAGTGAGCTATCCTGCTCCCCAGGCCCCACTGATGTTAGGGAGGAGAGGACATTTCCAGTGTCTCTCAGCCTCTTCCCTTCTGGGCTCCGCAGGAGCCTGAGGTGCTGGAGGGTGGGGATTGTCAACTCAGTTCAGTCAGCAAATGCCTCTGAGCCATTCCAATATGAGAAACCAAAGAGGTCTCACTTGGTTCCTGCCCATGAAGGTCTGGCAGACCAGTAAAGGAGGTCATATTACTAATAATAATAGCAATAATAACCCTGTGAGAGCACTTACTCTCTGCACTCTCCTGAGCACTGCACACAGGGGAATCATTCCCTCCTCATAAAGGCCCTGTGAGGCAGAAACTACAACTACCCCCATTTCATAGGTAAAGAAACCAAGGCTCGAAGAGGTTACATAAATTGTCCTGGAAACTGGGGAGTGTCAGAGCTGGGCTTCCGCACCCAGGGAGGCTGACTACAGGATCCGTGCTTCCAGCTGCTGTACTTCACCCGGCCAGAAAAGGAGGCTGGCTTTTCCAACAGGGTGGCTCTGGAGGAAGGCTTCCTGGAGGAAGTGGCATTTTCAAAGACCCTTGCAGGGAATTTGAAAGGCAGAGAGGTGGGAGGGAGTTCTGGCTAAAGACAAGCAAAGAACAGGAAATAGGATAGTCTAAGATTCCAAGAAGGCAAGGGGCTCCGCATGGTGAGGACTGCGGGGAGGTAGTAGCCTTGGGAGGTGAGGCTGAGAAGGCTGTTCCTTGGTGGGGCAACAAGGACAGTGTGGGGGTGTTAGACTGGCAGAGACCACCAATTGACATAAACTGGTTCCCAGACGGACGCCAGGTGTGAGGGAGAGCCAGCAGGCCACGGAGGGGGCAGGACTCAGTGGAGGCAGTGAAGTGTTTGGTTTGGAACCTGGAGAGTCCGAAGGGCCTCTGGAGCCTCCAGCAAGGATGGGAGAACAAGAGGAGCCCTGCGTAGCTCAAGCGTAGAGTTCATGACTTCAAGGGGTGGGAGACGGCGCTGGGAAGGGAAGCTGGAGCCTTGAACACCAAGTTAAGTCTGAGGACTTGAGTCTGTGGGCAACAGGGAGCCCTTCATGGGTTTTTGAACAGGGGAAGCCATGTAATCAGATTTGCTGTGAGGAAGGCCACTATGGCTAGATTATCAATAGTATCAAGGTCGAAGACAGGTAATGAGGTGAGGCGACTTGAGGAGGCCTGAGGAGAGGACAGTGGGCATGGGAAGGAAGGGATGGACGTGAGAGACATTAGGAGGATAGAAAGGGCGGGACTGGAAAGGGGAAGCAAGGTAAAAAACAGTAAGCGATACAGGTGCCACATAGAGAAAAAGCAAGCGAGAGAGTGAGTGGGGCCAGCCAGATGGAGACAAGTGTTAAGGGCAAGGCAGGGAGAAATGGGGGTAGCTGGCAGTGAAAGGGGCTGGTGAACGTGGGGGCCTGTTGCTTCCTCTGCTTGTTTGCTCCCCTGAGGGCCCTGACTGCAAACCTTTGTTTGAGGACAGAAGAAATAATTCCAAAGGCGGTGCCTCCCTCCTGCCACAGGTCATAAATCTCCCGGGCCAGACACACACACACACACACACACACACACACACACACACACACACACACACACACCTGCTGCAGGCCTGGGCTCGGCAGCTGGGCCGCCGGGGTAGGGGCCAGTGCTTCCCCAAGACAGAAGGATTTCCAGGC
>PITA01000085.1:125070-203542 GCA_004023965.1 Spilogale gracilis | reverse complement strand
AATGGCAAAGAAGGGGTGCACAGGAGGCTGGGGCCAGAAATCTGAAACTGAAAGAGGCCTGAGGCACGGCAGCCAGCAAGCTGGGAACTGCCTCCTCTGGCCCTCCCCCGGGGTTAAGGCCTGTGAGTCACAGGGAGGCACTGGTGTGAGTGACAGTGTGAGGCCACAGCAGGGGCCAGCACGTCTTCCATGCCAACATAGACTGAGACCATCTCAAAGCTGGAAAGACTTGGGCAAGTGCTTGTATCCAACCCCAATATATGATAGACAGGAAGCAGGGAGCTCAGGGGTGGGAGGCAACTGTCCCAGGTTACACAGTGAAGAAGTGGCAGAGCTGGGACCACAACCCAGCCCTTGAACTCCTGGGCCAGGGCTTCTGAAGAAAGCGGATGACACAGGGAGAGAGGGAATACAAGCAAGGGGAGTGAGAGAGGGAGAAGCAGGCTTCCCGCTGAACACGGAGCCTGATGAGGTGCTCGATCCCGGGACTCTGGGATCATGACCTGAGTCGAAGAATGAGCCACCCAGACACCCCAACTTTGGTATCTTTGGAGGTATTGAACGTGGGAAACTTGAGGCAACCGTGGATACAGGCCAAAGAGTCATTCTGAGACAGCAGAAAGGATGAATTGGGGGCCATTGAGAGAAACCAGGGCACTGAACTGGAGGAGGGCAGGATGCTCGCTGGAGGTTGCATGCCTGCTGGGAGTGGCTCTTAGCTGGAGGAGCAGAGGGGAGGACAAGGCAGGGGATGGGGGAGAGGGAAGGCAAAATGACCAGGAGTCCTCAGAAGAGACTGGGTTTCACCTGTACTCCAGAAAACAGCCTAGAGATCCAGACATAAAGACTCTGGCTTCCTAGGAGGCTGGTGAGGTGGGGACCATTCTGGGGACTGTCTCCACAGTGAAGGCCTCTAAGATGGAAGTTTAGAATTGGGCTGGGGGAATGGGTGGCAGCACCTCTTGTTCTCTTTAGCTCTGATGGATGGTGGAGGTTACAGGCAAGTGTTAGCTGCCCGCATCCCTTCTGCTGCACAGACAGGAAATCGGCATGCGTTTGCATGTGTGTACCCTCTCCCTTACGCGTGTTCATGGGAAGGTCTGCATGCTCTCTGGACAGAAAGAAACCTCTGGGCAATGGGTGACAGAGAGGGCAATGCCTCCAGGGCACCCCTAACCCAGGTCCTGGGAGCCTGGCCTGGACTGAACCACACAGGCTCCTCACTGACCTGCCATTCTAGACCCCATTTCCGCCATTTGTGCCACACTGGGGCAGCAAGGATTTCCTACCTGTCCCAGTAATGATCCAGGCTAAAGTGTACTCCAGCCTCCTCTCCTCCCTCCTTCGTGGTCCCCACCCAGGAGACTTTCTGGACATTCTGTGGGCTTTTGGAGCAACCTCTGTGCTGGAGCTCATGATCACTCAGACCCTAATGTAGCCTTTTCCTGTTTTGCCCCGGATTTGACTCCCCACCTTTGTAGTAAGCCCACCACGCAGACTCTTCCTCTGCCCAGAAAGGTTTCTCTTAGAAGCTCCAATGTTTAAGTATTTTCTCCTTCCCTGCTCAAGTCCCTCTTTCTGATGCTCCAGTGCATACAGTAAACACTGATGCAGGCTTATAGATGGTATGATAGAGACAGAAAAGATAAGACTGAGTATCTCCTGACCCCCAGCCCTTGGATGGTGGCAGCCAAAAGTGTTCTAAGGCTGCAAGAGCTGGACAGGTCTCCTGGTCCTTCTACACTTGTCACCCCTGAGGGCGGTAGCCATTAGGCCTAATCTGGAGGATGATGGTATGCGGCAGGCGGCAAGGTCGGAGAGGGGGCGGGGAGCAGACAAGCCGCAGAACAACTCCCTGTCTTCTGGCGACCAGCAGAAGCAAGGGCAGAGGCTTCTTGACTCTGATGCTTCATTTGCAAACCACCACGCCCAGCCCAGGACGATACTCGTAGTTAGAAGAGACCACAAGTCAGCCGGTCATCCTGTTTGAAAAAGGGTCTACAGTGTTTTGGAAGAGACAACAACATAGCCTCTGTATTCCTCCTTATCCCCTTCTCACTTTCCCTGTCCTCTAGTCCTTTATGTGTTAGTTGTCTGGCCCTCCTCTGAAAAGGGGAGGAAAAGGCCACCAAACTAGGTTGAAGAGGTAATTGGGATAGGCCTGTCCCATCTGTGAACTGGGTGCCTCACGGAGTCCAGGACTGAGACCAAGGAAGAGGGGACTTAGGTCCTCCTGCCTCACCAGAGGAAAGGTTTACAAAGCTGACCCTACCTCAGTTGCCATGGAAATGATTCCACCATGCAAGCTGGTTTGTATGGCTAAGCACCTTTTAAGGAGTAGAGGCATGGAGTCATTAGGGAAAGTTCTCCAGAGATGGAATTCCATCCTATCCTTTCCCACCCCCCCCCCCCGATCTTGACAATGGATAAGAACTTTCTTTTAGGCACATATATAGGGACTGACAAAGCCCTCCAAAGGTTGTCATATTCATTTCACAGCCTTCAGACAGAAAAACTTTTCTTCTAACTTGGTAGCCAACACCTTCCTGCCATGCTCATGCATTCCGATTTCACAAATGGCACCACAAGGCTCCAGGGACATGGGTCTCGGGCTGCTGCCTCAGCCACCTTCCCAGAAAGCTTGGGAGCTGTGCATGCTGTCTTTTGAGAGCAGAACTGGGGGCCATCCAGGGAAGGTGAGTAAGGAGTCACATGGCATAGCCAGGGGGCATCTTGGGGCCCAGGGTCCCTCTTGTGCTGAGGATTACCTCAGACTGAGGTATTTAAGGCTCCTGGGAACTGCCCCCTGCCTTTCTGGTAGCCTGCCTGCATCTCAATTTCTAAGCAGAGCCTGGGGCCTGGCCTCAGGAGTAACCCAATTTCCAGCCCCAGGCCTTCTGAGAGCCACAGAATGGAGCAGCCCCAATCAGCTTTTGGATGCCTGGCTTCCTGCAGGTGGAAAAATCATTCTATTTTTCCCAAATGGATTTGTCTCCTCAAACAACAAACAGACCCAGAAATACACATGAAGTCACAGACACATGTGCAAAAGCTCCGTAGACACACATGGAGTCCCCCCGCCCTCTCTCTCTCTCTCTCTCACACACACACACACACACACACACACAGACAAACACATTCTGTCTCTGTCTTCCACTCCCCTTCTTTCTCTCTCTCGCTCACCCTTTCCCAAGCCCTACCTTCTGCCTGCCTTACGGCATTTATCAAAACGGCCTGACCTCATGTTGTAAAAATATACAGCGTGGAACAAAATCCACCTCAAACTCTCTTCTAAATATATTAAAATAATAGGAATTCTCATCTGCCTGATTGAATTTGCTGCTTGATATCAGAAGCATGCCAGGCCTTTCTGGGCCCAGTCTGGGGCAGGGAGGGGCCGGGATTCCCTGCCTGACTCCCCTCTCCTGGCCAACAGCTCAGCTCCCTTGCGTAGGTGGGGCTGGGGTGGGGGAGCAAATGAAAGCTGTGTTTTGGCCAAGAGGTCTTGGGCAGCTATCCTAACCACCATCTAATGCTGCACTGAGCAAGTGCAGACAAATGCCGTGTCTCCTTTGGCCCACATAGCACCTCATCTCACCTGGAAGCTGTGAGCCTCTGCCCCACTCCAGCTGGCACCAAAGCTCACAAGGCATCCTGCTGTTATTCCCAGGCTCCGTGAATACTCACCTCCAGTCCTTGAGCTCGGGAGCCATAGCTTCTTTTTCTTTGTATCATTAGGATCTAAAATGGCCTGATACAGACTAAAAACTTGGAGAAACATTAGTCAAATCACCACATTTGTTCCTTCATTCATTCAACCTGCATTTATTGAACCCTCAGTATGTGCTCAGCACTGATGAGTGTTGGGAACACAGCAGAAGACCAAAAAGGCCTCAAATCCCTGCCCTCATGCAGCTTTTATATAAGAATAAATAAATAATAACAATGAACTGGACCAGTCATTGTCAAGTACAGAAGGCAATGGCTGCTCTGAATCAGACTCCCCTGCTAGGCCTCCTACTCCCTAGCACAGCAAATGATGGGACTTGCTAAATCTCACACTCTTCTTTTCAGACTACAACATCTGCCTCATCCTAGCTTGCTCAGGACTTGGTTATGAGGCTGCTGGCTCCTTGGGGCAATGCTGTACAGGCAGAGCAGGGACCTGACATGAGACTCACGAACCCCATTAAGATGAAGGCTGGGAAGTAGTGAGAGGAGTCTCTAAGTGTGCAAAGTTTGGTGCCAAAGGGCAGGGACTCAGATGACAGTAGGTCCTGATGTTCCCAGAGTAATAGCCACTGGCTGTGAATTAGTTGGGGAACACTGCTGCATGGAGTTGGCTACTGGTGGATCCAGCGTCGGAGAGAAAGCAGTCATCAGGTATGGAGAAGCCCAGGATGCTATGTGGAGGAACCAGTTGGTTGGTAAAAGCTGGTAAAAGCAGCGCTATGCTGGTAAATATTTAACAACTTGCTCACTGGGAGGTGAAAAAAGCCCAGATTTGTAGCGTTTACCCATCACCATGGTGTCAACATTCCCACAGTGGCAGAGTCCAAGCTGTCAACATGACATCACTGAACATAGATTTGGAAAGAGATGGGCACAAGCAGGTCTCCTGAGCCAGTCTTAACCTTGCCCTTGTCTGGGGGTCAGGATTAGGAGTTTAGTTCTTGGAGAGGGACCAGCCAGAGTCTAAACAGAGCAGAAGTCCAGGACTGAGAAGTGAGGGATACAGGTGTAGAGAAAACTGCAACACTAGAGGCATCTGGGGGTCCCCGTCCATGGACAGTGCTGGAAAAAAGATGAAGGTGAATGTCAGCAAATGAGGATGAGTGGTGGTTAAGGCTGCTTCAGTTCTGTGGCCTCTGCCAGGACTAGGTTGAAAATCTTTGGCTGATGTGATTACTGCAGAGGCCGAAGAAAATGAGGGGTGAGGGGCTGGGGGACCATGGAGAGATGTTGATACGTGTGATTCCTCAAATAATAGCACACCTTTATTTAGTATTTCCTCTGTGCCAGACATTTTGTATGTATTGGTGCACTAGATCCTGACAAACCACCCTGTGAGGCAGGTCACCAGGATTATCCCAATTTTGCTGATGAGGCGAATACGACACAAATCAAGTGACTATCCCATGTCACCTGATTGTCACTAGTTTTTGATGTACTATGCAGTGGCTAACTGAACATAAACAAAGCAAAACAAAACAAAACCTTGCTCTCGACCACTATGCCGTGCTGCCTCTAACTGTACTTCTTTGATGGAAACTTCTAGAAGTAGAATACTTGCCTGGGCCCAATGTAGCCAGCAGAGCTCTCTGATCTGGTCTGCTGCTCCTAAAATGATTCCTCTCACACATTTCCCTACGACCCACCCACCAAACAGTTCCTGCTCCTGGCCTTTCCAGGCCTATGGCCACCCACCCCAGCAGACTTCCATCTCGGTCTCATTCTTTGTGGTTGATGGGACTTGTAATGGTGATAGTGTGTGTTGAGGTGAGGGGTGGTTAAGCATGGGTGGTCTTTGGAAGAGGGAGGCAGAAGAAGGAGAAGAGGAAGGAGGAAGAAAGAGGAGAGAAAGATCAGAGGAGGGGGGTTAGTACATTCAGGCTAGGACTTGGCAGAACCTGGTCTCTAAGCATCGCTGTGACCCCTGCACAGTGTGAGATGTGAGTCGCCGGAGTGTAAACAGGATAAGAGGATATGGGCTTTTGTGGGTGGCTTGTGGATTTAGTTGAACACTTATAGTGTGTGTGTGTGTGTGTGTGTGTGTGTGTGTGTGTGTGTGTGTGTGTGCATGTGCCTGCGGTCACACGCCATATTCAAAAGAGAGACTGTAGCCGAGTGTGATCGATGAGGCACACTGGTGAGAGGCTGGGACTGTGCAGGAGGGACACTGATATCCTCAACTCCTGGAATTTTCCTGGACCTCTGAAACACTCCCAGCAGAGAGGTTTGGCAAGGGTTCCAGGGAAGCTCCAAGAGGGTGCTGAAAAGGCCAGAAGCGCTCCAGGAGGGGCTTTCCTCTGGGCCGAGGTCACCAGCCCTCTTCCCTGCTCTTCCGAGATATAAATCTTCAGCCCCCCACAAATGCTTGGAGGGGTGAGGCATTTCCTCTGAGCCTTACTCTGTGAAGAGAAGATACATACAACTGAGGAAAAGTTCATGAGGAAGCACCTGGGGCAGGCACCTGGCCTGGCCTAGCCTGCCCTGGGCTGTCGCTGTTGTTGCCATTGGCCTCAGGAACGTTCCCAACATCCCATCTCTCTCTTGTGTGTGTGGTGCAGAGGAGAGAGCAAGATATCTGCAGTCTGTTAATATTAGATTTTAATTCTTCTCCAGCAAGTACCTGCTTTGGGGCCTTGAGCCAGCTGCCACACATCACAGAGCCGCAGTCTCCTCTTTTATAAAATAGGAAATAGCATCTACCCTACAGAATTGTCATGAGGAAGGAAGGAGGTCACAGACGTGAAAGCCTCTGGCACACTCCCTGTCATGCTCACTCCCTCTCTCCCCTTCTCTGTAGCCTGATACTGAGGGCAACCTCCTCTCAGTCAAGAATCTGGGGATTCAGAAGTTTTCTCTCTCTGTCTATCAGGGCAAGGAGGATGGATCAAGAAGGGCTCTATAGGGGCACCTGGGGGGCTCAATCAGTTAGGCATCTGCTTTCAGCTCAAGTTATGACCCCAGGGTCCTGGGCTCAAGCCCCTCATTGGGCTCCTTGCTCAGTAGGGAGTCCACTTCTTCCTCTGTCTACCACTCCCCTTGCTTGTGTTCTCTCTCTCTCTCTCTCTCTCTCTCTCTCTCTGTCAAATAAATAAATAAAATCTAAATAATAAAATAAAAAGAAGGGCTCTCTATCCCTCCACTTATGCCTTCTCTGGACTCTCCTTGACTTATCCATCAATGGATGAAGAATAGACCTTGAACCCAATGCCTGAGCAACAGCCCTCCTTACTCATACCCACTGGCTCAGGTTGATCCAACATCCCTTGTCCACACACCTAGAAGACTCTCTGTGGACAGAGAAAACCAGTCTTCTGGCATTTTTGGCAACACAAGGATTTTAAAAGATATATTCAGAATTTCACACCATAGAAAGCTTAAGACATTCCATTCCATTAAGTCTAGATGCTGTATACATTGAAACAGGACTTTGTAGAAAAGGCTGATTTGGGGACACAGGTACTCTCCTTGTCCTTGTCCCTCTTCCAAGCCTGCTGACACTAGGAGCATTTTTGTCCAATAGTTCAGGTGGGCTGTGAGGATTTTTAAAAAGCAAGTTGGGGATGCAACAAGTGGCTTGTCAAGAATATACTAGGGGACCCTAGTATTCCTAGCTTGCTTTATAGATGGCTACACCTAAACAGGGAGTGGGGGATCTGAGCGCAAAGCCAGGAGGTGACCGAGGGGCCTCAGTGGAAATAACCCAATGAGCCCCACAGTCTCGGGCCCTGCCTCTGCCACTCCAATCTGTCTGATTGTAGGGGAGGGATGTAACTTCTTTGGGCCCTGATTTCCCCACCCAAAATATAAAGGGTATAGGCTATTGTGAGTATCACAAGCACTATACACATGGGAGGCAAAGGCAGGAAAGTACTACTGCTGAGGCCCTGCTCTGGACCACCTTTGTGTCAAGCATTCAGAGACACATATCAGCTCCCTCACTGAACTGAGAGATCCTTGGGACCAGGAGCTGGGGCTAGATTTCCTCTTTGTCACTGTGCTCCTCTGTTGCCTAGCCCTAGGTGTGGCAGAACAGAGGTGCTCCAATGGTGTTTGGTGACCATACAATCTCATCGGTGTCCTCACCACAACACAGTGAGGCAGTTACTTTGACCCTCCTCATCTTACAGAGTTGTGATGTGAGGCCCAGGGAGGTGAATGCATTTGCCCAAATTAATACAAGCAGTAGTGGCCAAGAAGGAAGAGCGTATGACACAAGTCTTTTCATGTTCCATGCATTCCCCTGCCTTTTCCCAGCTTATCACCACTGATGCTTTCCTGACCAACTCTCTGGTCACTTGGGAAGGCCACTGGGTCAAATGGGAGAGCCCAGCAGGCAGAGAATGGAAAGAGACTCGGGTGAGAAAGCTTCAGGCCACTCCTGGCTTCCTTGTGCTTGATGTCATCCATGGCTGAAGCTGGATGCAAGGTGTTCTGTTGCCCCCAAGTGACCTTGGATTTATGAGCCCACCAGCACTGCGCAGGACTGCTTCTGTTGGATCTAGGGGTGATGAGGTATTGGGGATGGAAATTGCTAAAATAGCAGAGAGAGGCCCCATAGTCTTCCTTGGTGGCCCACTGTATCTAAAGATTCTTACTCTGGGGAAGTTCTTCCTGGTACCTACCCTAAATTCCTTGCTATCATTTAAAATCCACTTTTCTAGTTTTGTTGGCCTCTGGGCTTTTGGACAAAGTTTCACCATCCTTTAGAAAACCTCATTCAGGAGCTCTAGCCAACAATGCTCCCATACTCAAGACAAAGATGAGGAGAACTTGCCACCAACTCTACCCAAGGAAATCATCAAGAGGAGCCTGAGTACACAGAGCCTGTGCTCAGCTTCTGCCTCTGTCCATTGCTGCTCTATAACTTGGGGTGTGTTACTTATCCATCCTGTGTCCCAGTTTCCCCATGTACAGTAGGTGATACTGATCCTTCCCTCACAGTTGGTTGCTCAATCAGCAGAACTGTGGTCTAGTGTTAATATCGGTCTGCATCTTGATGACACTGTGCTCTCTGTTCATTGGTTCCCAGCCTCCCCAAGACAGCCCCTTTTCCTCTCAGTTGCCTGGGCCTGGATTTTGTACCTCCGAGTCTAGCCATGAGCTCCAGTCTATGTCTGTATAATCCTGGGAGGCCTGCCTGAGCTGGGGAGTTGCCCACACCTATGCAGGATTTCTTCCCGGCCTTCCGGTTCTACCTTATTTCCCAGCAGCCACCTTACCTTACCACAACTCACCCAGCTGCTCTCAGAGCTCTATGGCCTCCCCATCTTTTATTTCTCCAAATGTTTCTGTGGTTCCTTTTCAGCCCAAGTCTAGAGTCATTATTCTGGTCTCCAGCGTTCAGAAGCCATGTCATTCCTCATAGCTCTGAATCAATATTTGCATTTCCGAAGCCCAATTTACATTATAATTATCCTTGTCTAGCCAGGCAGAGAACACCACAGAAATCTGGGGGAGGACTTCCAGCCAACTACAAGGACTGGTAATCACATCTCGTTGGGCTTCATTTCCTTAGTACTAGAGTAATTTCTCAGTTTCTTAGGGTGACCCCACATGACCACAGCTTTCCATGTCACTCTTGCCTCTTTCCCAGGTAGGAAGTATGTCTGAGCCCAGCCATGGCCTGCCCCTCCTCAGCCCCTTCGCTGAGCTCTAGACTACAGGGCCAACTCCACTCAACAGCCTTCCCCTGGTACTCCATCCCACTCCTGACACCAGTCAACTGGAAGACAGAAAATGCAGCCTTTTTGTCCATCTATTTAGCAAAACTAAAATATTGGTCACTACTGACAAGGTTGAGCTGAGATGGGTAATCTCATATACTGCTGCTGAAAGGGTGTGTTGGTATAGACTTTCTGGTGGGCAATTTGGAAACATTGAGACCCATAAATACAGGTATACCCTTCAAACCAATAATTATACTTCAAGGAATCTGTGCTAAATAAGTGTTTGCAAATTTGGGTTAAAATGTATGTAAAAGCTGGGGTGCCTGGATGGCTCAGTCATTAAGAATCTGCCTTCAGCTCAGGTCATGATTCTGGGATCCTGGGATTGAGCCCCGCATCAGGCTCCCTGCTCGGCAGGAGGCCTGCTTCTCCCTCTCTCACTCCCCCTGCTTGTGTTCCCTCTCTAGCCGTGTATCTCTCTGTCAAAGAAATAAATAAAATCTTTTTAAAAAATGTATGTAGAGGCACCTGGGTGGCTCAGTTGTTAAGCATCTTCCTTTGGCTCAGGTCATAATCCTAGAGTCCCTGGATCAAGTCCCACATTGGGCTCCCTGCTCTGCAGGAGGCCTGCTTCTCCCTCTCTCCCCTTGTTTGTGTTCCTTCTCTGGCTATGTTTCTCTCTGTCAAATAAACAAAATCTTTAAAAAAATAATGTAAAAGCTCTCCATAAAAATGTTAATAAGTTAAATGTCCAACATTAAAAAATGGAGTAAATGGAATCACATACAACCCATAAGGATGATTTGAAGGGTATATAGTGACATAGAAAATGTTATGCTATAATATTAAGTTAAAATATGCAAAATACCAATTCATATATACAGTATAATCCTGATCGTTTTTTATGAACTATAAATAATCAAATACAAAGATGAAGAAAATCAACCAATTGTTAACATTGTCTTGATTCTAGGTAATGAAACTGTAGTAGATTACAATAATAAAACTTAATGTTTGTCAGGGCACCTGGGTGGCTCAGTTGGTTGGACATCCAATCCTTGATCTCAGCTCAGGTCTTGATCTCAGGGTCATGAGTTCAAGCCGCATGTTGTGTGCCACGCTGGGCATGGAGCCTACTAAAAAGAAAAAAAAAAAAAAAAAAAACACCTTAACGTTTGTATAGCACTTCTGAAGGGCCAGGAACTTTCATGTACATATTTAGCACTTTACTCTTTATGACTACCCTACAAGATAAATACCATGTCATCCCCATTTTACAGATGAAGAAACGAGGTTCAGAAAGTTGAAGTGACTTGCCTAAGGTCCTGTGGTTAGACATTTTCTTCTTTGTACCGATCATTATTTTCTGGATTCTCCATGATAGTACAATTTGGCTTTTATAATCAGAACAGAAATGCACGGGGATTGGAAGAAAAATCAGAGTGCATTACTGGGTCACAGAGGCTTGTCACTTTAGCTGGAGACAGCTTCACTGTGCAGCCTGTTTTAACCATGGTATTCCAGGTCTCAGGGACAAGGCTCCCATCCTCCCCCCTTGGTTAGTCTGTCTGGCCAGGGTCCTCTGCTCAGGGCCAGCCCCTGCCCCTGCTTGTTGAGTCTTTTGGCTAACAGCCTACCTCCCCACCTCCTGGCCTTTGTTACTAGCCCCTTTCTGGAGGCACACCTCCACAACCCATCCCTAGAATGGCAGAGGTCCTCAGGGCTCTGGCTTCACTTCTCAGCCCCATCTCAGGCACACAGCAAAAGTCGGGAGGGAAGGTGGGGGTCAGAGGAGGACATTTGTCCTCAGGCATCTGTTTCTGCGGGTTCCACAAAGATGCTAGTTTTTTCCTCCAATTCTAACAGAGAAGAGGCAGCATATAGGGAGAGAGGCTGAACTGCTTACATTGGCCCTGAGCACTCTGAACTCTGGAGGGGCCGCTGCCCCATCTTTTTCTGACCTAGATCCACTTCTGGCTGCTTGACTACACCACACATCTCTGTAGGTCTGAGCAGCAGCCACTCAGCTTTTCTGGGGTCACACCTCTCTGCAAGCAGGGTTCAAGTAGAAATGAAAGTTCTCCGGAAGGGAGGAATGGCCGCCACTCTACCTCCTCTTCCCACGCCCTCTCTAAGCCCTGGCCACTGTCCCAGATGAGGCTGTGGGGGTGCGATGGGGAAGCTAGCCTACAGAATATGGAGAGTAGGAAGAAGGGGCCATCAGTTCTCAATCTGGGGATCTCTGCTTGTTAGTTCTCCAGAGGGTGAGGACAAAAAAAGGAGTTTGGGGGAAAAGGCCCTGAGTAGGAGACCTGGGATCTAGACTTGGCTTCCCTCAGTGACTATAGGTTCTAGGCAAAGTCCTTTCCTTCTCTGGGCCCCAGAATCTTTCTCTGGAAAAATGGCAACAGTGGTACCCATCTCAATGGGCTGTCCTGAGAATCAACCTACACTATGATTAAACAGCATTTTGTGTCATAGAAAACAGTGTGGAATCATGCCCTGGTTTGGAAGCTGAAAGGCATGTCCCTGTCCAAGGCTGGGTTTCCTTATTTGTGGGACCTCGGACCTTTGAACAACCCAATGAAGGCCAGCCCCTCTAAAAGCACACAAGCACACAAAATATTGCACATAATTTCAGGAAGCCCCCAAACCTCGTGGGTCCCTCTCAGGGGCCAGCTCCAGGCAAAAACCCCTGACCTGTGTGAAGGGGGTAACCCTTTCTCTAGCATGCCTCTGCTCACACACCTACAATGATGGGGAACTCACTCCCCTCTAAGCAACTGTCTGCCTTTGCAAAACTCTTGAATTCCCTTCTGCTCAGCTGAAATCTGCCTCCCTGGAGCCTTTCTTGGAGGTTTCCCCGCTCACGGAACCTGGGAAATATCTGGGGCCAGGTGTGGTCATGGTTCTGAGCTATCTGGGCAAGAGGGATGTGGTTTCCTCTACTGCGAGTCCTGCAAACTACTTTGTTGCTGCTGCTATTCCCAGGGGTGGATGCTGGATTTTCTGCCTCATAAAGTTGTCCTCCAAGTCACTCTGGAGCAAGCATGTGGCCAGACCCTGGCAGCCAGCTGGTCTGCACACTGTCCCCAGAGAAAAAAAGCAGCTGGGGGAGCCTGACAACCTCTCTTCCCCCAGGCTGCAACCCTGTCAAAACCAGTGTTTAAAGCAACCACTCCTCCCCTCTCCCACCCCTGCTGTCTCCATAGCATAGGATATTGTCCCCTTGTGAGCTCAGGAACCAAAGAAAATGGGTTTTGAATCAGAGATACAGATATGAACTACCTCATATGGATGCAAGGAGTATTACACAAAGTAATGAATGTAAAAAACCGGGAATGTAACAAATGGCAGTTCCCTTCTTCCTTTTTCCCTTCTCCCTAGGGGGTCTCCATTTCAGTGCAGTAGAGTTAGTGGGAAGCAACTAGAGTGGGTACATATTGACTCTGGTTCATGTTCTGGGCATGTTAGATCGTGACAAGAACTCCACCAATGTGTTGCATTTGGTTCCTCAGTTCACACAGATGGCACAAGGTAATGAGGGATTCAAACCCAGGTCTGGTATCCCCAAGCCCTGCATCATACCTCCTCCAGAGGTGAGAGGATGGTACCCTCTCCTGTAAAGTAGCCTCTCCTTTAAGCCATTCCACTGGTTCTGGGGTGAAAGGAGCAAAGCCATCATTGGCCTCCTTTAGCCCCATGTTCTCCCCCAAGCTGTGCTTGGAGTGACTCCCGTTCTACGGCTACCTGATCTTCCACAGGTGTGAGAACACTGCTGTGCAGAGGAACTGGACCCAAGTTCCATTACCTGCTGAGCAATTACCAGATTCATGCATCACAAGTAAACAAGAGGGCCCCTTCTGGCTTCAGTCTGAGGAACCAAATGGCTTGAGCATTCAGGTAGGAAAGAGAGGCCCAGGAAAGGAGAAGTTTGTTCAGCTCAGATTCAGAGAAACAAATATGTCATGGTTGGCCTGGGTGGAGGGCAGGGATAAGATGGAGAACAAGAGCAGCCTGGGAAGGAAGGTAAAGCTGAGCTGGAGAGGGGCTCCCCTGAGGTCCCTGGGCCACTAGGCTATAAGGGGGCTGGGCCCCTGTGCTGGACCAGTGTACCCTGCAAGGCACCCGCAGTCAGCCTCGGCCTCCCCAGGTCGCTCAGAGCCTGACCAGAGCCTAACTCAGCCCCAGAGAAGGCATTCCTGTACCTTGGATGGCAGGCTGTTGCCATGGCATCCAAGGGGCTGAGAACAGGGACAGGAGAAAAGCAGCCCCTGTCCTAGGGTTGTTTCTGAAGGAAGGTGATTCCCAGGTCTTTTGGTGCCCAACCCAAGAGGATGCTGCTATCTGGGGCTCATGGCTGGTATTGAGGCTAACGCCTTCTTCAGCCCACCCAGGGCCAGTCTCCAGTGTGTGTGTGTGTGTGTGTGTGTGTGTGTGTGTGTGTGTGTGTGTTCATCTGTATATGTGTGTGGGGACACAGAATCCCAGGGGACCATCTGTGTGTATGGCTATGTGTGTATGTATACACTCATGTGGGTCCAGAGGCCTGGAAGGGTGAGGGCTGTGTATGTGTGTATGTCTTTGTGTATGTTTCTTAGACAGTAAGAAGAGGAGGGAGAAAGACAAAAGCCCCAAATGACTTTGGTTTTTGGAGGAGCCAGCCCAGGGTGGTGGGTGTAGGGAGCTGAGTGGGCGGGTCAGGGTCTTGATTGGAACCAGACTTGGCAAGGAGGGGCTATAAATGTTTTTTTCCTGCCTGTCCTGAGAAATTTATGTCACACCCACTCCATCATCCTGGCGGGGACAGCCTCTCCCTGCTGCCTGTGCTTCTGGGCCTTGCAGAACAACCAGCAACCACTATGGGAGTCCCCTGAGTTTCCTCTGGTCCTAGGCTTGAATGGCCTCCATCCCATGATGGCCTGAGACCGACAGGGATGAGCCATAGATGGAGGAGGAGAGAACTTGTTCCCCACGTGGCCTTCTTTCCCACAGTCTCATGTGGTTGGCGGGGGGGGGGTGAGGAACAGGCATTAGGAAGGTGTAGGGAGGAAGGAAGTCAGGAGAGGGGTTGGGCTCCATTTAGAGTATCTTCCCTGCCTTCTCCTCTGAACAGGGGGTAGGGCCAAAGGCAGACAGGAAAGGAGAAGATGACTCCTAAAGTAGGCTTCACAGACCATTTGAGATCCAGATGAAAACTGAAGCCTAGGAAGGGAAAGGGACTTGCCCAAGGCCACACATTGGAGGACCCGATCCACCCTGCTCTGTGTGGATCTTCTCCTCACCTCTAAGCTAGAGATCTCTCCCATGTTACTTCACCCTTAAAATCCTTCCCTTGGGTGTGGGGCATAAACAATGACTCTTGGAACACTGAAAAAATAAAATAAATTCAAAGTAAAAAAATAAAAAATCCATCGGGGAACCTGGGTGGCTCAGTTGGTTAAGCGACTGCCTTCGGCTCAGGTCATGATCCCAGAGTCCCGGGACTGAGCCCTGCATGGGGCTGCCTACTTGGCAGGAGGCCTGCTTCTCCCTCTCTCACTCCCCCTGCTTGTGTTCTCTCTCTAGTTGTGTTTCTCTCTGTCAAATAAATAAATAAAATCTTAAAAAAAAAGCCTTCCCTTGGGGTGCCTGAGTGGCTCAGTTGTTGAGCATCCAACTGGTTCAGGTCATGATCTCATGGGTAGTGAGATCGGACCCCATGCTGGACTCCATGCTCCTGCTTGAGATTCTCTCCCTCTGTCCCTGCCCCAGGCCCCACTCTCTCACTCTCTCTTTCAAATAAATAAATCTTCAAAAAAATGTCCTTCCCTGATTTCCTTTTGTTTTTACAATAAAGGTAAGACTCCTGGGTGTTACAGGGTCTATATTGTTCTAGTCCCTGCCTACCTTTCCAACCACATCTTTTACCAAGATTCCCTCCTGCCACTGGGCCTTCGCACATTCTATGTCCTCTGCCTGGGATGATTTTCTGTCCCTCTTTCTGGTTTTGACTCCTACTTCTATGTCAGCACACAGCTCATTGGGGGAACTTCTCTCTGTTTTCCTGGCCAGGACATGCTGCCCAGCATTTCACTCTCATGGTAATGCAGACCTCCCCGCCACAGCATTTCTCACTATTGTAATTTTACTTTTGTTTTGTGCCTTGTGATTAATGGCCATCTTCCCTACCATACCCAAACTCCACAAGGACTGGGACCAGGGATGCTTTTGTTCACAGCATCATGCTGTCCTAGTGCTCAGTGCAGGCCTGGCAAATAACCAACAATGACAAGGACATCAGGAGCTAGTATGTGAGGCTTACCATGTGCCAGGCACTCTTCGCAGTGCTTTCCTTGAAATAACACGGTCTTCACCAACTCTTTAAGGTAACTGCTATCATTATCTGTGTTCTTAACCACTATCAGTATAAGTGCTTAATAATAAATATTTATTGACTACATACTTCAGTTTGATCCCCTTCCCATTCCAATTCTGAAGGGAGGTGCCAGGCCCTGAACACCTCTCTGGATCTTGAGGTGGCCCCTGCCCCAGGACTTCTGCTACCTGCCCATAGCCACTCCTATCTTGTGTCCCCTCTCTCAACTTGTCTTAGATGCACACGCGTGCATCTGTCTGCTCCCTTGGATGACATGAGAAGGTTCTAGGGCTGGGCAATGCCTCTGAGCTTAGGGAAGCCCCTTTTCGCCCCTGAATACGTGCTCTGGCCATTATATCACAGCCAGAGTCCGCTGACCTGGTCTCACCTCCTTGGGCTCCGCCGCTTCCCAGCTGGGTATCTAGTCAATTCACCTCCTGAGCCTCAGCCTCAGTTTCCCTGTCTGTAAAATAGTTATTTGCAGGATTGCAAAGTAGGACTATGAGGATTCAGTGAGTTTGTGTGTGTTTGGTAACTGCCAAGCACAAGACTGATATTCGTTATGACTTAAGTCATTATTAATAGTAAGTTGAAAATGTAAACTGAAACTTTCTCTTCGTGGTTTCGAGCTCTAGAGCCCAATGTAGCTGAAAAGGAACACATGGTACTAATGGTAGGTGCTCAGTGGGCCCCTCTTCCTGACCCAGCCAGCCTTCTCACCTCTGCCACACCAAGGATATGCTTTGGACTGGTTAAGAATGCTCAGCCTTGTATGCAGAAGGAGACAGAGCTGTTTCCCCACTGCTTCCCCTCCCTGTCAGCCTCAGCTTTACTGTTTCTCTTCTAGGCCAAGGGCAGGGAATGTATGGCCCCCTACTGCCCCCCAGGGCCCAAGAGCCCTGCCCCCTCCCACCATGACATCTTGAACTGAGTCTACGGCTCTTGGTGGGGGCGGCTGTGGGATGGGGGGGACACAGAGACAGGAGCGTTACAAAAGCTGTTCCTTGCTTATCCAGTGGCCTCCGGGGGACCAGCGAATGCACAGAGCCACAGCCCAGGGTGGGGGTAGACTCAGCCAACGTGTTTTCATTTTGCTCTGTTTGTTTTCTGTTTAGATCAACTGCTCAGTTCTGGTTTGGGCTTCTGAGGGCTGATGGATTTTGGCAGGTAAGGATTTCTGGGGCCACCCATCTCTGTCTTGTACAGGGCTGTGGGCTCAGCTCCTGCCAGCTCCTGCGGGAGCAAGAAGCTCTAGTCTGCTCTACTTACTGGTTCCTTTCTTTCCATTTTTCTATTCTTTTTCTCTCCTTTTCCCTCTTTCCTTCTTTCACTTTTGCTCATTCTTTATTTTTCTATTTCCTGTCTCCCTCCTTCTCTCCCTTTCTCTCAACTCTCTCTTGGAATTTGCCCCTGTCTCGTCCCTGCTTCCCTGTGCCTCTTTTATTCAATAGTTCTTTCTGTCTTGCCACATCCCCCCTTTCTTTCTCTTTCATTTTTCCCTTTTTTTTTCTTTCTCAAAAGAAGAGGAAGAAATCAAGGTTTAGGGCACTAGGAGGTCTTAGTTCTGGCCCACCCTCTGCCATTAACTCTTTCAAAGTAACCTTCAACAGATCCTTTTCCATCTCTGGGCCTCAGTTTCCCCATCTCCACACTGAAGGCTCTAGCTTATGTGACCTCTGAGATCTAAGCTAGAAAGTCTTTTGAGTATTTATTCTTGCCGGGGAAAAGAGGGAGGGGATGGATCATACTCTTTCTTCAGGAAACATGGCCTGAAATGGAGTCTGGGGGAAGAGGGTGGAAGTAGTAGGAGGAAGGTCAGCGCCATCTTGAGCAGTGAGGGTTTATAGGAAAGGGCAGAGATGGATGATATCCACACCATCCCCCCTCCTTGTGTGCCAAAACCGAATTTAGAGAACCCAAAGAAGGAAGCTGGGAACTGGAGTCTGGAAAGGTTGAGACACTACTCCAGCAATGGCAGACAATAGGACTAAAGACCAGAGCACCTGGTCTTACGCCTTGACCTTTCCATCTGCTTTTTGGATCAGGCCAAAGCCCAGTTGGCCCCTATCTTCAAGCCCACCTCTCTTCCCATTATGACTTTTCCCAGTACTCACTAGTGACTTGAGGGCATATAAGTCAGGGCTTAGGGAGTGTCATTCATCTCTGAATTGCCTTCTCTCCTGGCCCCACAGACATCTCAAATCCTAGTGCTGTTCAAACCAAACTCATCCTCCAGGCTCATCCCATACTTCTTCCTCCAGGGTTTCCTTCCTCAGTTAATGGACAGCCATCTTCCCAGGACTCTTGGTTAGAGGGCCTTGGCCTAGGCTTTTGCTTCCCCATCACCTCCCAGATCCCTCCCACCTATAAATCATGGGGATTTATCGCCTGTGGTGCTTCTGCCCCCCACCCCAACACATACACAATGCTGCTTCAACTACCTTTTCCTGCATAGGCTGCTGCACACAGCCTCCTCCTTCTTTCCTGGTCTTCTGTCTCACTGTCTTCAATTCAGCTTCCCAAACAACCCTAATATTTTGATATCAAGGTAACTTCAAGTTTTGGCTATTATAAAGGGCTATTATAAAGGGAACTGTTATAAACATTCTCGTGTATTTGTTTTGGAAATGAAATTGTTGGGTTGTGGGGTAAGCCTATGTTGGGCTTTGGCAAATACTGCCTCACACTTTTCCAGAGTAGGACAATTTATACTTCTAGCAGCTTCAAACAGGAGAGTTTGGGCTGCTTCTCATTTTTACCAATACTTAGTTATTTCCATCTTCTTTCCTTTAGCCCATTCTGGTGGGTGTGTGGTGGCATATCATTCTAGTTTTGATTTGTACCTTCCCTGTGACTAATTCAATTGAACACTTTTTTCATGTTTATTGTCCACCTTGATATTTTTTGTTGCACATTCTTCTGTTGGGCTGCCTAATATACTCTGGATTATGAGTCCTTTGTCAGATATAGCTATTGCAAATGTAATCTCCCATTCTTTCACTTATCTTATTATTCTCTTAACCCAGTCTTTTCATGAACAAATACTCTTTATTTTTGTATACTCTAAAGTATCAGTTTTTTTTCCTTCATGGATAGCATTTTTTTCATCTCATTTAAGAAATCTTTGTCTACTCCAAGGTTGCAAAGTTGTTCCCCTCTGTTTCCTCTGAAACTTCATTGTTTTGCATTTCACATTTGTATCTGTAATCCATCTGGAACTGATTTCTGTGTGTGATGTGAGGTAGGGGTCAAGATTTTTTTTTCCTACATAGCTATCTAACTGGCCCAGCACCATTTATTTTTTAAAAATACTTGCCAATATGCATACAGTGTTATTTTTGTAATAAATCAGGTCATTATATATGTGTAGGTCTGTTTATGAATTTTCTATTCTTTCCATTTGTCACTTTCTATATCCTGGTGCCAGTACCACAAAGTCTTAATTACTTCAGCTCTCTAGGTCTTTATATCTGTTAGAGTCCTCCAGCTATAGTCTTCTTTAAGATAACATGAACTATTCTTGGCCCTCTGGATTCCCATCTGAATTTTAGGAACAATTTGTCAATTTTGCCACCAAAAACAATTGCTGCAATTGTTAAATGAGATCACACTGACTCTGTAGACTAATCTGGGGAGAATTGACATCTTTATAACATTGAGTTTTCTAATCCATGAATATGGTTTAGCCCTTAAGTCTTCTTTAATTTTGCAGGGAGGTTTTTTTTTTTATTTATTAGTTTTCAGTGGACATGCTTTCCACATCTTTCATTAGATTTATTCTTAAGTACTTGATGCTTTGTTATTACAAATAATGAAGTTTTAGAAACTTTCTTGTTCTATTTTTTGCTGGATCTTTCTGAATTCATTTATCAATTCTAATAGTTTGTCTATAGATTCTTCTGGATTTCCATGTACACAATCATGTAAAATGAAAATAATGGTTATTCTATTTCTACAGCTCAAATCTTTGATTTCTTTTGCTTTTTTTTAAAGATTTTATTTATTTGACACAGCCAGAGAGGGAACAGAAGCAGGAGGCGTGAGAAAGGGAGAAGCAGGCTTCCCGCCGAGCAGGGAGCCCGATGTGGGACTGGATCCCGGGTCTCCAGGATCATGACCTGAGCCGAAGGCAGTCGCTTAACCAACTGAGCCACCCAGGAGCCCCTTCTTTTGCTTTTTTAAATAAAGATTTTATTTATTTATTTGACAGAGAGAGAGAGAGAGATCACAAGTAGGCAGAGAGGCAGGCAGAGAGAGAGGAGGAAGCAGGCTCCCTGCTGAGCAGAGAGTCCAGTGCGGGCCTCGATCCCAGGACCCTGAGATCATGACCTGAGCAGAAGGCAGAGGCTTTAACCCACTGAGCCACCCAGGCACCCTGATTTCTTTTGCTTTGCCTCATTGCACTGACTAGAACCTCCAGGGCAACATTGAATAGAGTTGGTGAGAGTGGCTATCTTTGTCTGACACCAACTCTCAGTGTCTGAAAATTTTTATTATTCTACCCTTAAGTGTGTTGTTTGCTGAAACTTTTTATTTATAGATGCCCTTTATCAAATAGAAAACACTCCCTCCTTTCATAGTGTGCTGGAAGTTTTACCACGAGTGGGCGTTGAATTTTGCAAAATGCTTTTTTATGTATCCTTCATGATTTCCCTCCTTTCTCATGTTAAGGGAATTATAATGATTGATTTTTTTATTGTTAAACTGACCTTGAATTCCCAGATTAAAACTCATTTGGTCATGATGAATTATGTTTTTTTTTTTAAAGGATTTTATTTATTTGACAGAGAGAAGCACAGCCAGAGAGGGAACACAAGCAGGGGGAGTGAGAGAGAGAGAAGCAGGTTTCCTGCCGAGCAGGGAGCCCGATGTGGGACTCGATCCCGGGTCTCCAGGATCATGACCTGAGCCGAAGGCAGTCGCTTAACCAACTGAGCCACCCAGGCGCCCATGATGAATTATGTTTTCACTGTATTGCTGAATTCCCATTTGCTTTTGAAATTAAACCTTTAAAATGTTGTGATAACTATAGATTCACATGCAGTTATAAGAAATAATACAAGGAGATCCTGTGTGTCCTTTACCCCATTTTTCCCAACAGAAGCATCTTGTAAAAATGTGATACAATATCACATCCAGGATATTGACATCAATGCAGTCAAGATACAAAACATTTCCATCACCCCAAGGATCTCACCTGTTGCCTTTTTTTTAAAAGACTTTATTTATTTATTTGACAGAGAGAGATCACAAGTAGGGAGAGAGGCGGAAGCAGGCTCCCTCGATCCCAGGACCCTGAGATCATGACCTGAGCCGAAGGCAGAGGCTTTAACCCACTGAGCCACCCAGGCTCCCTCTCCTGTTGCCTTTTTACAGCCACACTCACTTCCTCTCCACCCCACCTCCTCCTTACCCCCTGGTAATCACTAATGTGTTCTTCATTTTCATAATTTATCTCTCAAGAACATTATATAATGGAAACATACAGTATGTAACCATACAGGATTGGCTTTTTCTCTCAGCAAAACTCTCTGCAGATTCATCCAAGCCGTTGCAGGTGTCTGTAGTCTGTTTCTTTTTATTGCTGAGTAGTATTTTATGATGCAAATGTACCACAGTTTGTTTAACCACTCACAAGTGAAGGATATCTGCGCTATTCCCAGTTTGGGGCTATTACAAAGAAAGCCGCAATAAACATTCAAATTTTTGTTTAGCTATTAGTTTAAATTTCTTGGTTGTATAGTACTTGCTTGTTTAATTTTAGAAGAAATGGACAAACAGCTTCACAGTGTCTGCGCCATTTTACACCCCCACCAGCAATGTATGAGTGATCTAGTTTCTCTGTATCCTCCCTAGCATTTTGCATTGTTATAGTTTCGTTTTATTTTCAATTTCAGCCATTGGATAGCTATGTGGTGATATCTCATCGTGGTTTTAATGTACGCTAATGACATAGACTAATTTTTTGTGCTTATTTGTCATCCGTACATCCTCTTTGGTGAAATGTCTCTGCAAGCTTTTTACTCATTTTTTTAATGGGTTGTTTGTTTTGTTTTGTTTTGTTTCACTCTTGTATCTTAAGAGTTTTTTGTATATTCTAGATACAAGTCCTGTCTGAAATACTTGATTTACAAATATTTTCTCTCAGTTTGTAGTCTGCCTTTTCATCCATTTTCATCACAGAGCAAAAGTATTTAATTTGATGAAGTCCAATTTATCCATTTTCTTTTCCTTTATAGATCATGCTTTTGGCAGTGTATCTAAGAATTCTTCACCAATATTTAAGTACAGAGAATTTTCTCTTATGTTTTCTTCTAAATGATCTATTTTTATATTTTATATTTAAATTTATGATTCACTGAGTTAATTTTTGGTCTGTATATCTCCTTCTGCCAATGTCACACAGTCTTAATTATGGTAGATATGTAAGTCTTAAAATCAGGAGAAGTGTTTCTTCACACTGTATTCTTCTTTTCAAAATCATTTTGGATATTCTAGTTCCATTGCCTTTCCATATAAATTTTGGAATAATCTTGTCTATATCTACAGAAAAAAACTTGCTGGAATTCTGATAAGAATAACATTAAATATATATATATATATATATATCAATTTGAGAGAATTGACATCTTTACTATGTTGATTCTTCCAATCAATGAACACCTGGGTATGTCTCTTTATTTATTTATATCTTCTTCGATTTCTTTCATCAGCATTTTTTAAATTTTCAGCATATAAGTCTTGCACATGTTTGTTACATTTATATGTAAGTATTTTGTATTTTGGAATCATTTTAAATGACATTGCATTTAAAATTAGGGTGTTCACATGTTCATTCCTAATACATAGAAATATAACTGATTTTTGTATGTTTATCTTATATCCTGTGGCCTTGAGGAACTTATTATTTATTAGTTCTTGTTCACTCTCTTCCTAATTTTTAAGTGCTTTTTATTATGAAAATGTGTTGGATTTTGTAGAGTGCTTTTCTCATATCAATTGGTAAGTTTACTGATTTTTCTTTCTTAGCCTATCAATATGGTGGATTACATTGACTGATTTCCAAGTACTAAACTATTCTTGCATTCTTAGATTGAACTCCACTTAGTTATAGTGTATAATTCCTTTAATATATTATCAAATTATAATTGATGTTTGGTTGAGAATTTTTCCATTTTCATGTGGGCTATTGGTGTGTGGTTTTCTTTTTGTGTGCTGTCTTTGCCCAGTTTTGGTGTCTGGGTAATGCTAGTTTCATAAAATGAGTTGGGAAGTCTCCCCTCCTTTTCCTTTTTCTGGAAGACATTATACAGAATTTGTGTTCATTGTTCCTTCAACTTTCAGTAAAATGTTCCAGTGAAACCATCTGGTCCTAGAGATTGCTTTTGAGGATATTTTTTAATCACAAATTTATTTTTTGATCATTTTAATAGTTGATACTACCCAAAATATTGGTTTCATATTGGATAAGTTGTAGTAGTTTGTGCTTTTCAAGGAATTAATCCACTTTATCTGAATTGTCAAGTTTATGTGTATGGAGTTGTTCACAGTGTTCCATTATTGTCCTTTTGATGTGTGCAGGGTCTATATTGATGCCCTCTGTTTCGTTCCTGATATTCACAATGTGAGCCTTCTCTCTTTTTCCTCTGTCCTATTAGAGGTTTGTCAATTTTATTAACCTTTACAAAGAATCCACTTTTGTTTCATTGATTTTTTTCACCCTTGAAATCCTGACATATACTTCAAGTGGTCATGATGCATTGTTCTTTTAATGGATTTTTAAATTTAATTTCCTAATATTTTGTTTTCTTATTTCTCACCCATATTTATAAGAGAGATTGATCTGAAATGTTCTTTTCTTGAAATGTCCTTATCTAGTTTTGGTATCAAGATTTGTCTAGTTATTTAGCAAGCTTCATAAAAAGAGTGGGGAAGCATTCCTTCCTTTTCTCTTTCTCTGGAAGGATTTGTGTAATATTGATGTTATTGGTCACATAGAGTTTCATGCACTTACATGTGTTTGAAGGAAAATAGTTTCATCTCTCTGCATGGAGGTAGGTGGAGCAAGGTAGCATCGTTTTGATCCTCTGCCATCTGCCGGACACCATGCTAGGAATTTTACAGTCGTTATCTCATTGTTTCCTTATAAAAAAATCTCACTGGACAAGAATTTTTATACTCCTATCAGAGATCAGAAAACTGAGATTCATTGACTTGACAAAAGATCACACAGATGTGGATTCAAAGCTGTCTGTCTTGGTGACCACCGACGATTACAGTCTAGGCACTCTGCTCTGAGATGGTCATCTGCTATAGCACTGAATCCTTCCAGAAGCTCAGTGAGATCATAATCATGTTTTTCATTGTAGAGAGGAAAAAGGCAAAGCTCAAAGAATTTGAGGAAATTGTCCAGAGCTAAATGTCTAGGATGCGGCCAATTTGGGCTCCAAGATGGTATTTTGCCATTCTGCAATCGGACTATGTTCTTTGTGCTGTGGCCAGAATGTTCATCTCCTGACAATGAGCACATTTCTTGTGTGTTAGTGACTGCAGCCATTGTTAGAATCTCAGGGGAACGGAGGGGTCATGATGTCCAGAACAGCTGCTGGCCCCAGGTTTCAAGTGCAAGAATGAATCAAAGCTGAAGACAGAGTTAGGGAGTTTAGCTGCTGAGCAGTTGGAAGAAAAGGGCTCAGGCAACTGGGCCCTGAGTCTGAAGGACTGGGAGGTGGCTTGGCAGGCCCATATACAGACGAAGAGGTGGGTTGGCAGGTGGGGAGGTGAATGGTGGCTGCACTCTGGCAAGTCACAATGCCACCCCTTTATTATGTGAAACAGCTTTCCTGGGCTAGGTCTGGCTGGACTGAATTTCCTTTTGTCCTTGCAAAGCCCAGGCCTGAGCCAGTACTAACTCCTAGGAAAGAAGAGGGTAGGGAAAAGGGCTGAGGTACCCTGAGGCCCTAGCCCCCAGCCAGAGACATGGGGGTAGAGTCTAGGATTAATGATATGGCAGAGCAGAGAAGGTACTTACAGATCACTTGGTACAGTCGTCTCACTGTCTAGGGAGAAACCAAGGCCAAGAGAAATGAGGGTAAAGTGATTCGCTTGTCGAAGACCCCACACAACTCTAAGCAGCCCCCTAAGGAAGACAACATGGGCTGAGGCCCACCTCCATCGTGTGTTAACTTCTGACTCTAGGAGCAAGTTACCTGAATGCTTTGAGCCTCAGTTTCCCGCCCCCCACCCCCCGTGTACCTCACTGTAGTAATCATCTCTACGAGGTATCTATCGTTATAAAATAAGTTAGTGTATCTGTGAAACACTTGGGACCCTGTCTGGCACGAAGGGACACTGTGTATGCACTGTTGTTGTTACTGGAGGGCCCTGGGTGGGGTGGAAAGAGCAGGGGCTCAAGATTCAGCCTGCCTGGATTCCAGTCAGACTGCCACACGGACCTGTGTGGCTTTGGGGCAATTTTCCTCCCTCTCTGTACCTCAGCAACCACACCTACAGTATGTGTAAGGTGCGACTACTAAAAGTTGCCGGCTTCTGGGGCTGTGAGAAAATTCAGCCGTGGGGCACCTGGGTGGCTCAGTCGTTCAGCGTCTGCCTTCGGCTCAGGTCATGATCTTGGAGAGCCCAGATCGAGCCCCACATCAGGCTCCCTGCTCGGCTTTCTGCTCCCCAGACCTTGCACACTCATACCTTTCATGTATGAGACCCGCCCACCTCCCTACCAGCGCCAGGCAAGAGCTCCAACCCTCAGGTCTCGGGCCCTGCAACCTCTCTGCTCGTGCCTTGGCTGACTTTCTGACTTCACAACTTCCTCCTCACAGCTCTGGGGGCCATGAAAGTAACTCTGAAGAGACTTTGAGGTGCATTCCAGCTAGAGGCCCCCACACCCTCACTGATGGCCACTGGAAGTGGGGAGATAGGGCCTGCCCGCCGAAGCTCTCCCTTCACCATGGCAGGAACCACTTGCCCAAGGCCTCCTCTCTATCTGACCTTGTTCTGGGGTCAGTGGAGCCGGAGCAGTCAGTTAGAAAAAGAATCAGAGACTCATAGGCCTTCCAAGTAGAGATCACTCCCTGTCCCCATGCACTGTGGTTTAGGGGAGGGGGAACATCAGTGGAAAAAAAGCAAGGAATGTGGCCAAGATCACATAGCAATAATTCCCACGCTACAGAGTAAGAAGCTGTGGCTAAGAATGCAGAATTAGGACCACAACTGAGACCCCCTAACTGCTGTCTTTTCAAGAACCCAACTATGTCAGAACTGGAAGACATCTTGGTTTAGGGGACAACTGAATCTAATTCCACTTGATAGATGGGTAACATTGAGACCTAGAGAGGGAAAGGGACTTGCCGGAGGTCCAAAAGGAGTTAGTAGCAGAGGTGGAACCCAAACTCAGGGCTCCTGTCTTCTTGGCCAGGGCTCTTCCCATACCCCACAGCTACAGAGGGAGTAGCAGTAGTGGGCCTGAACGTTTCCAGGGGGAAGGGAAACCGAAAGCAGCTCAGTACTGGGATGATTTTAGCCCCCACCCAGTCAAAACTATTCTCTTACAACTTCCTCCCCCTGGAACTCTGGGGACTCTTTTTATTTTTTTAAAGATTTTATTTATTTATTTGACAGAGAGAAACACAGCTAGAAGTGAGAGAGGAAGAAGCAGACTTCCCGCTGAGCAGGGAGCCCGATGTGGGGCTTGATCCCAGGACTCCGGGATTGTGACTTGAGCCGAAGACAGATGCTGAATGAGTGAGCCACGCAGGCACCCCTATGAACCCTTTCTAATCTACCTCACTGACCACCTAAGGAAGGCATTTTCATGTGGCTGAGCCCTAATGAGACTCAGAGACCTGAGTTCCAGACTGTGTGTCCTCTCTCTAAGGCTCTGCTTCTGCACCTTTAAAATGGTGTGTGTGTGGAGGGTGAGGTGAGGCTCTACCCCAAATTTGTGAAATCAGATTCGAGTGGTTGGCCTAATCCCCCAAGGGATTCACATGAGCAGCAGGGTTGAGGCATTCTCTAAGGGCTCCTTTACCTGACTTCTGCTCGGATTCCATAACTGATATAGGGTGACTGCAAGAGTTATGGAAATATGTTGATTTCCATGGAATGTGCTATGAAGGGAATAAAATAAACAGCAAGGAGCTATGAGCAAGAAAACCCAGAGTAACAAACCTTATTTAGATGCAGAGGATAGTGCAAGGCATGATCTTTCCAAGGAGGTAACATCTCTGCTGAGACCCAAGGGATAAGAAGAAGTCAACCATGCAGATTAAAGAGAGAACATTCCAGGCAGTGAAAACAGCAGATGCAAAGGTCCTGAGGTGGTGATGAACTCGGTGAGTTCACAGAACTGTAGAGCAGGCTGGAGCACAGATTAGGATTGGTAGTACTGGGATCTGAACCAAGGGCCACTTGGCCCCAAAGCCCACTGTATCTTTGCCATATTGACCTGGCAAGATCAGGGAAGGTGCCACTTCACTGGACATGACCTGCACTGACACTGATCCATCTCAGCACAGGTGCAAATAACCAGCCTTTGTTTCTGTCTGGCTTTCCAACACATGCAGGAAAATGTTCTTCCATCTATCACCGCATTTTCCCCAACAATGTACTCATGTGATAAATATTTACTGAGCACCTACTACATGCCAAGCACCTTTCTAGGTACTTGAGCTATATCAGTGAAGAAAATGATAGACAAAGATCTCTTTCCTTATGAAGTTCATAATCTGGTGAGAGAGGAGGCCAAGTGGAAACAAGATAAAGAAAACAAACCATATAGTTGATATCAAGGAGTGCTTTGGAGAAAACAATGAAGGAGGAGGAAAAAGAGCCAGGAATTCTGAGGGCATGTCATAGTTACAAGTGTAGCTGCCATGATCAGGAAGGTCACACTGAGAATGTGACATTTGAGAAGGCTCTGAAAGAGGTAAGGAAGCAGATCACATGATTGCCTGTGGAAAGTCTGTTCTATGCAGAGAGAACAATCCATGCAAAGAACCTGGGTTGGTTGTGTGTCAGACAGGTTTGAGGAACTGCAAAGAAGCCAGTGTGACTGGAGTCAAGTGAGCAAAGGGGAGAGGAATAAGGTATGAAGGTAGAAAGCTAATGAAGGACCAGATCTTGAAGGACTTCTGACCACCGTGGTGATGTTGGCTTTACTCTTAGAGAGATGGGGAGCTTTGGAACCTGATGTGAGTTTGACAGGATCTCTCAGGCTTGGATTCAGGTGTGAGAAGAAGCTGTGGGGACAAGGGCTGAAGGGTGGCCTCGAGGGTGGAGACAGTGGAGGTGGTGAGACATGGTTGGATTTTGGAGGTATTCTGAAGATAGAGACAAGAGGCTTTGCTGAAAGATGGAATGTGAAGGGTTGAAGAAAAAAGGAATCAAGGAATACCTCATAGAGTATGAAGTCTACATATCCCCACCTCTGCTGTCACCACTAGTCTAAGGCACCACACCCCTCTTGCCAGGACTTCTGCAAAGGCCTCTCATTTGGGCTCCTTATTCCCACATGGCCTCCCCACAATCTATTCTCCACCCAGCAGCCGGAGGACTCCTTTTAAAATGCAAACCAGGCCATGTCACTTTCTTGCTTAAAACCCTCCAGTGGCTTCCCATGACACTCAGAAAAACGTCCAGGTCCCATATGAGCTGGCTCTTGTCTGCCTTTTCAATGATCTGCAATCTTTCCTACCTCTCCCTTCATCCCCTGCTGTGCTCTAGCCTGCTCTGTAGTTTCGTGAGCTCACCAGATTCATCACCACCTCAGGATCTTTGCATCTGCTGTTTTCACTGCCTGAAATGTTCTTTCTCTATTTTGCGTGGTTGACTTCTTCTCATCCCTCGGGTCTCAGCAGAGATGTCACCTCCTCAGAAAGATCATGCCCTGCACTACCCTCCCCATTTAAATAAATTTGTCACTCTAGGTTTTCTTGTTCATTGTTTTAGTTTTAGTTCCTTGCTGTTTTGTTTTAGTTCCTTTATAGCAAGTTCCATGGACAAAAGTTATGGAAATCTGTTGAATTCCAATACTCTATCATCCCCTGTACTAGACTGTTAGCTCCCTGAGGGCAAGAGCAGGACTGCACAGACTTGGCCTATCCTTGTATTTCAGTGCCTGGTTCCAAGACAGGCACTCAGCCTTATTGTGTGTGTGGCAGGGTACTAAGTGATTTATAAGCATATGCTCCTTTAATACCTCCAGGAAGACAATGAAAAAGACATTGCCATTATCCCCATTTTACAGATGAGGAAACTCAGGTACAGAAAGGCCACAAGGTTTGCTAATGATAGGCCTAAGTTTCAAACTTGTGTCTTTCTGACCCCATCACATGTACTCTTTATAATCACACACACACACACACACACACACAAACACACACACATATACACACACAGTGGGTGCTCTGGAAATACTTTTTAATGAACAAAAGATTGAAAATGTTAGTTTTAACTTAGTTAGTCTTAACCTCAGGTCCATCAGATGTAAAATCTATGGTCAACCTCTACCTCTTAGGCTGATAGAACAGAATGACACTCCATTTTTGATGTGAGATTGTGCAAAGAACATGATCTTTGGAGCCAAGCAGCTCCAGGTTCCAAACCCTGTCCCACTAGTTACTGTATGGCCTCAAGCAAGTCACTTCACATCTGACAACCACTGCTTGATCATCTGAAAATTGGGCATGAGGGTTACTCCTAATACTCAAGGTTTCTGGCAGAAGCATGACTTTGGACAAGACTCTCAGTCTATTTCTTCCTCCAGTATTCTCTAATTTAGTGGCATTCTATGATTAATCTCAACCTGTCCTGCTGGAGCTTGTTTCACCCATTCACCTTGTCCTTCTGTCCATCCATCCAGCTGCAGTCCATCCAGGCATCAGCCCACCTACCCATCCATCTATCCATCCATCCATCCATCCATCCATCCATCCATCCATCCACCCCAATGAAGCCCACTGTTGTGGACCAGGCCCTCTGACAAGCCATGAGTTCCAGAAGACAGTAGGGTAGTAACAAATCTTGTAGTCTAAGGTTCAAATAGCGGTGAATGTCTCTATCCCTGGGAGACACCTGGAAGCCCAAGAGAAAATGGTAAGTTAGTTCATTGATATTGAGTGGTAGATGAGACATAGGAGATGGTAGTGAGAAGTGAAAATTGAGGAAGGTCGGGCCCTGAATGGCACATGAATGAATTTGAATGGCAGGGGCTTAAATAGAGCAGCTACTTTGGAAGGCACACTGGCAGCTTCCATCAACATTACAGATGACACAGCAGTTGCAGATCTCAGTGTCTCAGAAACACCGAGCGCCCTGGAGAAACACTTGGCACATGATTATGAAATGCGATTGCACTGTTTTGATAATATAAAATAAAATGTATGACTAAGCACTGAGAAGGAACTGGTTAAATATGATTTGGGTCCACGTCTGGAATATGAAGTAAATGAAGTAAATCTCTTGAAGACAGAACAAGAGTCAATGATACCATTAAAATCGCAACCAGATGAGTTGATACACACACACACTTATTTCTTAGCTCTATTACCTGAGAGGACCTACAAGCAAGAGTAGCTCAGTAGCAATGAATATATGTAGTGACCAGATCTTGGTTTCTAATTCCAACCTCCAATAAAAGGAGTCAGTGCTTCTTGAAGAAATGGCTGAATCAGGTCTGGAGCAGGGAAAGACCAAGATACGCCTGGACCATCTTGCAGTCCCAGAAAACAAGGAAGCTCAGAAAAGAACGAGGGATTGTTGGAATAACTCAGGAACCAAGCTGAAGGAGGTTTCAATTAGCCAAGGCAGGAACAATTTGAGCATAAAATAAACAATTATTATATTGGAATATATATATATATTCCAATGTATATATGTATATATATGTGTATGTATATATATGTGTGTTTATATATATATATATACATATACACATGCGTATATAGACATATAGATAGATGGATAGATACATAGAGAGAGAAAGAGAGATTTGAATTTTAGGATAGTTTTTAGATTTACAAAAAAGGTGGAAAGGTTCCCCTCTACCTGGCACCCAGTTTCTCCTATTGTTAATATCTCCCATCAGTGTAGCATAGGGGCTACAATTAATGGACCGATGTTGATACATTATTATTAACTAAGGATCATACTTTCTTCAGATTGCCTTAGTTTTTTACTTAGTGACAGTTATCTGTTTTATCATCTTATCCAGGATACCGTTCCCCTTGAGCTTCTCTTGGCTATGAAAGTTCTGAGAAATTCCCCTGCTACTGATGACTTTGGCAGCTGTGAGGAGTACTGGTTGGGCATTTTGTGGAATGTCCCTCAATTTGGATTTGAAAAATTGTGATACTTTCCTCATAGTTCAAGTGGGGAGTGGGTGTCACGGCAGGGCCAGGGAGAATGGCACATAGGTAAAGCACCCTTTCAATACATGTCACTGGAGGGAACTGTCCACTGATATTGTTCATTGAGATCACCTGGCTGAGGTAGTATCTGTCAGATGTCTCTATGTTACCTTTTTCTTTTTTAAAAAAGATTTTATTTATTTATTTGTGTGTGAGAGAGAGAGAGAGGGAGAGAACAGAGGGCAGAGAGTGAAGCAGGCAAACCAATGAGCTAGGAGCCGAACGAGGGACTCGATCCCAGAGCCCTGGGATCATGACCTTGAGCTGAAGGCAGGTGCTTAACCAACTGAGCCACCCAAGTGTCCCTCCATGTTACCTTTTCCCTGTTTCCACACTGTCCTCTTTGGAAGGAAGTCCTTATGCGCAGCTCATACTCAAGGAGTGGGAAGTTAAAGTCTACCCTCTTGAGGAAGGGTAGACTTCAAATGATAGAATAAAATAACTATCCATTGGCCCATACTAATACAAATAAATAACTGAATAAGCACAATAACAGGGGAAAGGAGCCAGCTTTTTCTTAGAGCAAAATTCCAATTAACAGATGTAGAAAGAAATAGGGAAATAGAACGTGACCATTAAGAAGGCCATCACACTAATAAATGCTGATCCTTTAGCAGATGCACGTGGAACATTCAAAGAGAAACAGGATTTGCTGGGGCACCTGGGTGGCTCAGTCATTAAGCGTCTACCTTCGGCTCAGGTCATGATCCTGGAATCCAGGGATGGAGCCCCGCATCAAGCTCCCTGCTTGACAGGAAGCCTGCTTCTCCCTCTCTCACTCCTCCTGCTTGTGTTCCCTCTGTGGCTGTGTTTCTGTCAAATAAATAAAATCTAAAAAAGAGAGAGTGAGAGAGAAACAGGACTTGCATACTCTCAAAGTATCTTCCCAAAACATTTATTAACTTCAGCTGACCACTGAGCAGTACAGGGGCTTAGGGGTACTCACTTCCCAGGTGCATACAGTCAAAAATACACATATAATTTTTTGACTCCTCAAAACTAGACTGAATAACCTATTCTTGACCAGAGGCCTATTCTTGACCAATAAACAGTTAGTTAACACATATTTTGTATGTTATATGTATTATATACTATATCCTTACAATAAGCTATTAAGAAAACACATTCACAGCATTTTACTGTACTTATTGAAAAAATACCACATATATAAGTGGACAGTGCAGTTCCAACCCATGTTTTTCAAGGGTCAACTGCATATATCAAAGGGAAGTAGAGTAACTTTATAGTGGGGAAACCTCGTAGACATCAGGTTAACCAAGCCATCAGGGAAGACATCACAGGCAGTAAGATATTGTCGATGTCACAAACTCCTTGGTATGATAAGCTGAGAAGGACCCAACTTTATTTCTGTTGTATTCTTGCCCAAAACACATAACCTCGCTCTAGTCATGAGAAAACATCAGGCAAGCCCAAATCGAGGGGCATTCTACAAAACACCTGACCCGTACTCTTCACAAGTGCCAAGATCACGAGAGATGAAGAAAGACTGAGGGTCTGTCACATATTGGGACAGACAGAGGAGACATAGCAGCTCAGTGCAATGTGGGGTCCTGGATAGAATTCTGGAATAGCAAAAGAGCATGAGTGGGAAAACTGGTGAAATTCTAATTAGATCTGTAGCTCAGGTAATAGTATGATACCAAGGTTAATTTCTTGGTTTGGATCATTGTACTAAGGTTATGTAAGTTGTTAGGGGAAGGTAGGTGGGGGAGGTGTATGGGAGCTCTCTGCTCTATTTTTTGCAACTTTTCCATGAGTCTAAAATTAGTTCAAAATAAAAGATTTAAAAAGTTGCAGCATAAAAGATTGAGGACAGATACCCTTCCAGGGAAGGCCTCTGATGGCAGAAACAAGAGAGGTTTTCAGGCGACTTTTGAAGTGCTTGCTTGGGGCCTTTAAGGAAACAAAAAAATGCCAGGGAAGAGGCCTGAGTGGAGCCCTAGGTTACTCAGAGATCCTCAGAATGCTCTGGCCCTCTTTGGATTTGGGGTCGGGAGACCTCCTCTCCTCACAAAGATTTGGTTCACCATTGCAGCCTCAAGTGAGCTGTGTCTCCAGAGAAGCCCCAGGCCCCGTGTCTCCCGCCAGGATCGCAAGCCCCGCCCTTCACCCCTCCTGCTCGGGGCTATGAGGGGGCCAGCGCTGTGCATGGCCCCTCCCTTCCTGGGATTCCCACCCTGGAGGGCACGGTGGCCATGTGAAGCTGACGCAATTGGGGGAAGGCTTGGCAGGCAGGCCAGCGGCAGAGCTTGGTGCTCCAGGGGGAGGGCGGCTCAGACAGTGGTTAGCTTCGGAGTGGGGCTTAACAGGGTGAAGGGGGGAAAGGGAGGGGGGCTCTCCTTCTCAAGGGGCCCTTTCATGTTGAAATCAGCCAGCGTGAATGCTGGCGGCCCAGGAGCCCAGCCGGGGGAAATGTGAGAGCCCCCTTATCTCCCCTCTTGTCACAGGGCCGTCTGCGGTTCCCAGCCGGCCAGAGAGGATGCATTAGGAGAAGTGTCGGTGGGCAGGGGAAGGGGGGTGCTCCCATTAAGACCTCTGGCCAGGCCCACTCACTTAGGGGGGCTGGGGGGAAGTAGGTTTCAGACCCTCCAGGTGCTGGAGATAAGGGTGGACTGGAGGGCTCCGCATCTCAGAACAAGAGGAAGACCTAGGACATGGGGGGAATAGGAAAAAAAGCCTCGGGTCCCACCTCTCTACAGCATCCCCTCCCCCAGTCTGGGTGTGCAGATTGCTTACACACCTGCAGGAGCAAGAAGCTCATTCCCTCTTGGGAGAGCCCTGGACTCACTGCACTGGTCCTACCCTTGGATTCCCTTGAAATTTCTGGGCGGGAAACCTGGGACATTTGATCAGGGGGGCTGTGGTCCCACCTACCTTGGGACATGCTCAGCCCAGGAGTGACCCCTGTTGTCCAGACAACCTTGGAGGCTAAGGACTGAGCCTGCCAGCTTCCCATTGCTTGCCAGTTCCCCTTGGGTGGCCCTTCCGGCCCCTTTCCAACCCTCCAACCCAAGGATCTTGTGTTTCTCTGAGACGGGCTGTGAGGTTCTGTCGCAGGAGGGAAGCTGGGTGAGACCCGCATCTGGGCCATTGGGGGCGTTGTTGGCCCCCACAGCTATAGCTTTCAGCAGCCAATGTTTTCACAGACACCATTCACCCATGCAAGTTCCTGGCCCCCAACACAAGTCCCACTGCCCAGAGCCCCAGGCCTCCTCTTCACAACTGTGCAGACACCTCAGAAAACCCTGTCCAGCCAGAGCTGAGGTCATCCCAGCAGCCTCTGCAGCCCAAGAGAGAAAAGGGCATGGGGCCATGGAGCTCTGGGAAGGTACAGGTACCTGGAAAGCAGGACAAGGTGAAGGCAAATGCACCGGGGGGCCCCTGGAGACAGCTTGGGACTGTAGGCCTCTGGGTCCTGCCCCAGTTCTGCCAGCGCCTGCTGGATGACCTTCTGCCAGTCTGTCCCTCTGTCTCTCCCAGCGTCCCTTAGCACGTTACTGAAAATTGCTCCCCTAATCCTATCAAGGTTTCATTCCTTGCATTTATCTCCTTCACAGCATGTGTCACGATTGGAGATCCTTTTTTGCCTCCCCTAGGACACCATCGCCATGACAGCAGGGAACTTGTCTCCGTCATCACCAGATCCGGAGCCCCACAACAGAGACAAAGTGGTCTCTCCAAGCTGCCCAACACTGAGCACTCTCATTCCATTTGTTCCCAATGAGATTCTGGGCTCCAGCCAGGGAGGGAGAAACCCTGATGGAGGTGGCAGGTGCCTAATAAAGGAGACTTTTCTCCTGGAGCTGTGTTGGAGCAGACCTTGGGGTGGGCCCCGGGTTTGGAAGGCTAGGCTGAGGCTCCGAGGAAGAAGGCACAGGCCTGGCTGCCAGGTCACAAGACCCACTCGAGGCTGATCTAACTCAGCCTGAGGGCAGGCCCAGGAGGGCAAGGACTGGGCTTGATTGCTTCAGGCACCCTAAGAAACAAGCTTAGCACTTGGCAGGGAAAAGGGACCCAGGCACTGTCTGCAGGTTGGAGACAATTAATTGCTCACCTCTTTGCACCCACCTTGCTTTGCCCCTGGGACTTCCTGACCCCTTCCCCAGTGGGCGTCCCCGGCAGGCTGCCTGTGCTTTATGCATCACCCCATTGCACCCCCACATCAGGTACAATATTGTTATCTTCATTCTACAATGAGGAGCTGGAGACCCAGAGAGGCTCAGAGACTTGCCCAACGCCAGAGCCAGGATATGAGCCAGGTCTGTGTTCTTTTTACCTTGCCACCGTCTATAAAAGGTGGTCAGTGCTCTAGTTCAAATTGCCCAAAACACGTGGGTTCTAGCCTCTGGTGTTTTGACACAATTTTGCTAACTCATAGCATCCTTACTCTTGCCCTGTGAGATGAGCGAAGCAGGCACCATTACTCCATTTCACAGTCTGGAGAGGGGCCTGTAGTCACCCAGCCAATAAGTGGCATCAATGGGACCTGAGTCCGAGTCATTCTCATGATAATCATGATCTTACCCATCACCTTTGGCCAGTCTGGGCCGAAGCTGTTGGCCCACTTGTGGGCCCAGGGCTCCTGCCCTTCATCCTGCATTCAACACCACCACTGCCACCAGCACCCCAGGGACCTGGCCCTGAGCACAAATTGCTCTTTTAGCCCATACACAAGGGCCTTTCAAGGCTTTTGTTTGCCCGCCAGTGAGGAGGCAGGTGACAGTGGGAAGATGCGCAGGCTGCCACGAGATGGGCAGAGAAGGCAGACTTTGGGGTTCTACAGGGCATCTATAAAGTTTACTGACCAAAGGCCGTATCTTGACTTTTGACCAGAAGCAAGCCTCAATTCAATGAATGTTTACCATGTGTCTACAAGAGCCCCAGCATTTCAGAAAATGCTTTTTAAAAGAGGCAGTTCCTGTTAATCAAGCACTTGCTTTACAGCAAATTGTAACTGTGCATGAGTCTTCACTGAGTCCTGTAAGGTGAACTGTGGACATCACTCCGTGTTCTGCAGATGGACACAGTCAGGGTGAGAAGAGCCAAGATATGTGCCGAAGATCTCCCAGGTAGAAAGGGGGCAGAGCTGGAAGTAGACCCCAGACCTCCCAGACTAATAATTCTATGTTCTCAATCCATGTGCCATCTCTCAGGAGAGCAACCAGCTGGAGAAGCCCAAATGAGAAGGAAAGCCCTGGCAAGGATCCTGGGTGCACTAGGGCCTCAGAAAGATGGCCGTGGCTCCCTCTAACACCCAAGCCTGGGAGCCCTGCATCTGACTCCCTCTAACACCCAAGCCTGGGAGCCCTGAGTCTTGCTGGAACGAGTAACCCACATCTAAGTGCATGTGAAGTCTCCACTGGTGCTCCTCCCTCCCCAGAGCTGATGGGCCCAGGGCATGTGAACAGCAGCACAAAGGGCCTAAACAGAGAACAAAAGGGCAGGATTAGAGAGGAGGGGTGTTCGGGGAAATTCTGGATAGGAAATTACCAGAAAAACTTTCAAAGGAAAAGACGAAGCCCTCAGCTTTGTGTATCAAGAGTAGCTTGGAGGACGAAGGCAATGGGAGGTGCCTGATCCTGGCTCAGCAGAGTGCTGCTGGTAGACCACAGGCAACTTTTATAGACGTGATCTTCCTGCCTTCTTTTCCCTTCCTTTCAAGGAAGAAGAGATGGGACCTAGTAGGCCCATTTTACAGAGTGTGACCCAATCTGTGAAAAGGGGACCTAAAAAAGGCAGAGTTGCATGTTTAGGAAGTGGGCATATCTGAGCTGTGAACCTAGGTCGATGTGGTTTCAGAGTGCTCCAAAAGAGAAAAGGGAGAAAATGGCCTTGCATGGGGCAGCTGACAGATCCCCTGAGCCCAGAGTTATGCACCTGGAGCCAGTATAGCTCGGCCCTTGAGACACCCTGGACAGCTGTAGCCCTGTCCTTGAGACACTTTAGGCTGCAAGGGAGTTGGAGGACATCAAGTTCAAACCCCTGCCTCCCACCCTCTCATGTTTTGGACCTCTGTACAACACTCACGGTCAGTGGCATTTTACTAGGCAGAAATAGGAGATGACATTCCAGGCCAAAGTGCACAGCCTGGGCAAAGGCAGAGGGACAGGAGAGGCCATGGCAGGTGCAGGGCAAGTGAGACTAAGGCAGCCAGAGCAAGACCATTGAGAGAGATGAGGAGAAAGATGGGAAGCAGTTGAGTCTTAGGCCGAAAAGGACCTCCAAGATTTTTTAGCCCAGATTTTCCGTCTGGCTTACACCCCTTATACAGCAGCCCTGGGCCACATGGTACGTGTCTGCTCCCCTATCCCTTCCTTATCCTGCAGGATTTCCTGCAAGAAGTCAGAAGTGGCCTTATAGCTCATCTAGCCTGGTGCTTTCATTTAGAGATGGGGAAACAGAGACCCAGAGAGGGAAAGTGACTCATGCAAGGACACCCAGTCAGCTAGTGGTAATCTGGCGTTGGGGAGAGGCTTTTTGTGGACACTCCGTAAGTATCCAATGGATTGCAGTTCGATTCTGAGCAAGAGTCCAGACAACCTTTGGTCAGAGAAGTCTATAGATATGCAGTAAGCGTCTCTTCTCCAGAGCAAGCATCCCCAGTTCCTGGGGCCCTTTCACAAGATGTAGAACGGTGCCTAACTAGGCCCTAGGAACTCAATAAGCATCTGTTGAATAAATAAAGGCTGGATTTGGAAAATGGTGGGGACTTTAGGATGGCCATGAGGGCACTCAGACAAAGGGGGCCCCAAGGGAGCTGATCCAGCCCACGCTGCACACACCAAGCTATGTGTCTTGGTGCTGGGGTATAGACCCCCAAAGGAAGCACCTTTTGCTAACTTGTCCTAGGACACTGTATAGGCTGGTGATGGTGTTGGGGGCCTCAGAGGGCCAAAGAGAGTCAGTCTTCTCCCAACAGGTATCCCTTTGGCCGTGGCCCAGCCACCCCACCTCCAGTGGGATACCAGAGCAAGAGGGATGCCTTCACCTTCCTGGAGCCCAGCCTTCAGTTAGGGCAGGAGCTCTCTGGGCCACCACATCCGACTGCGGACTTACACAAGTTTTCTAATCAGCTAATGCCAAATCCTTTGCTGCTTACTCTTTTGCTCACTCCCACGTAGTGCATCTACCTCTTAGGAGGTCTTTCTCCCAAATGTCCTCAGATTGTATGCGCTTAGTAGGCACTGCCCTTCGGGAATCTTGAACAGCAAGGGGGCAAGCTTTGACATATGGGGAAACCAAGGCTTAGAGAGGTGAAATAACTTGGTCAAGGTCACCCAACAAGGACATCCCTACTTGGATTTAAACTAAGATCTGTTTATGCCAAGGCTTATGTTTTGCCCATTGCTCCCCTGCAGGGCTCTCCCTCTGGACGCCTGCTCAGAGACCACTGTCCACCATCTCCAGTACAAGGTATCTGTGTCAGGCTGACATCAGGATCTCTGGCCGTGTGCAATAGATGCCACCTGTGTGACTCTAGGCAGGAGCTCCCACCTGGCTTCTTAGTAGGAGACAGATGGACTTTCATCCCACCCACTGGCCCTGGCACTTAGAGCTATGGCAGGACTTCCAAAAGCAGCTCCCCAGTCTGTCCACCCTCCAGCCTGCTCAGGTGGGGGGGCAGAGGCTGGGCAGTGTGCTCAGGAGCCAGGCCCTGACTGTATGAATTCCTGCCTCTAATCTGGGCAGGATTTCCCTGCATAGGGAGCATCTGAAAATCCCAACCCTTCCCTAGAGGGAGCATCAGCTCTAGCTTCACCCTATGGTTGGCTTGGCAAGGCAGGTAGGCAAATGGGAAGAGGGTCTGCTGATGCCCTATTTCAGGAAGACCCCAGAGCCATGTAGGGCCAGGGCTTCCTGCCTGGTGGGTTGATCTGACCCTTCCTGGTCGAGGGGTCAGGAAGGAGGCTATCCCTCAGAAAATGGAACCCCCATGCACAGGTCCAGCCCACGTGCTTGTCACCTTCAGCTGGGTGGGCCAGAGGGTGCTAAAAGAAGCTCCAATTAGTTGGGAGTCTCAATTGTTTAGGCTCTTGGGGAAGGAAGGAAATGAAGAATTCCATGGTGCAGCAAAAGATGAAGAGAGAAAGATAGTGCCAGATAGACAGAGAGGTGAGAGAATAGGGCAAACGTAAGCCAGCGGATGAGCAAGGGAGACCATGGGAGTCAAGAAGCCTGGATTCTAGGCCCAACTCTGTCATGTCTCGCGTCGTGCTCCATGAGTGACCGTCACTCCCTCTCTTCAGGCCTCTCAGCCCTATTTGTCAGGTTGTGAGGAGCAGGGGTACCTTCTGAGGCCCCAACGGTACCAACTCTCTCAAATTCTGTGAGAGAGAAATTGCCCTTTTTGGGCCGGCTCTGGCAATGAGCATCTCTGAAATGCACAGTAATGACAACTAGCACAAACCAAACTTTGGACATTCCAAGGGTGTCTGTGCCCGGGAGATGAGGGAGGCAGAGCAGTAGAACTATTCGTCTGTGACTCAAAGCCTCTTGGGGTAGAAGATCGCATGTTCTCAAGGGGCAGGACTGGTCCACCACCACCCCAGTTGCCCACCCAGCTTGACCTCAGTGGGGCCCTGGCCCCTGACCCTACCACCACCTACCTCCTGCTGACCCTTCTGGGAGACTTGTGGATGAAGCTAAGACCCAGGGAGCCTTGCCAATTTGCCCAAGCACTCCCAGAAGTCTCGATGCCACCTCCAATATCATCACTGCCCGGCTCTTCCCGGTGCAAACACCAGGGCCGTCCCTTCCCAAACAGTATCTTGTTCAATATCGGAACTACACTTCAAGGTGGGCCTTAGGGTGCCTGAAGTGGACACTATTGCTAGCTCAAGGTCACATAGGAGGCCGTGGAGCTAAGATAGAACACTCAAATGCCAGCTTTGTGTCACTGCTCGAGGGTCCTGTTGTGGACGCAGCAAGGAACCTCCCTGAGGTTGGGCCTTGTCACTCTGACTCACTGTTTCCTTGTCCCACATGGGCCTGGCCACAAGGCAGGGGCTCTGGTTGCAACATGGACAAGCCTTTGGGAGTGAGCTAGACTGAAGGAGGTAGCCCAGAGAAGCCTTGGGGTGGGGGTATTCTTGAACGATCTGCCATGGGCGCCATGTGCCTCCCTGTTTCGGCATCCCCTCCGCTGCCCAAAATCCAGGTGGCTGGCATTGCCCCAGGCCTGGGATCCTGCTGGTCCACAGAACCTGCCATTAGAGCTTCCACTGTAACCAGCGCAGGGAGAGTGAACATTATTGACCAGCATCCAGACACTGCCAACTGGGTCCAGATACAGAGTGGAGCAGAGTACATTCACACAGAGTTGGAGCAAGAGAGGATATAAGAGGCCAAAAGACAGACCAGGAGAGAGACAGAGGGAAAAGAGGAAGCAGAGAAAAGTAGAGACAGACCAGAGCCAGGGAGACAGTGAAAATGAGCAAGAGAGAGACTCCGAGGCAGAAAAACATGCAGAAAGACAGAGAGAAACTGGAGAGAGACACAGAATCAGAGAGAGAGAGGCTGAGAGAAAGGATATGAATATGCCCAGAGGCAGACAGACAGAGAAACGAAGAGGAAGACAAAGACAGAGCGAGGGAGGAAGGGACAGAGACGTGGACAGAAGCAGTAGAAGGCAGAGGCCCAGAAGGGCAAAGAGAAGTGGCAGGGAGAGATGAGGAAGTGGTGATAGGACCCCTGAGCTGGAGACCAGGACTGAGCCATCCCAGTTCTGTGCAGTGGAAGAGCCAGATTCCTGCCCCTCAATTCCTGCTCCCTCCTCCTTACCTTTGTCTTGCCCTCCCCCAGCCTTTTCCATTCTGGGCACACAGAGGAAAAACAATACCATTTGTATGGCCAAATGGGATAAGGCCTCCCCGGGCCTTTCTGAGAGCTGAAGGGATGAAGACCTCATGAGACGTGTAACCTATTGGGCCCAAGAATTGAGAAGCCTTGTCCCCAAACACTGCCGGGATCCTTGCAGGGCACCAGAGCCAGTCCACGGCTGAGAGGGAAGACTCCAGAGCCTCACTTTGGTGCTTTCCCCTTTCTCCTGGGGTTCTTAGTTTGCCCAGTGTTTTGGTGACCCAGCATACCCTGTCTGCTGGCTGGGTAGAGAAGCCAAAAGGCAACTGGCCCAAGGTCACTGTGGGGCCCACCAGCTGGCCACCCTTCTCCCCCTCTCCTCCTGTACTCATTTGTATACCCACTTCCCTCACCCTTGGCTCTGCCTTTTCCCTCAGCAGATACCTGCACCCTCCTGACATGCTGCCTCCTCCCAGGCACTATGTGTCTATTGGACCCCAAATCCTGTCTCCCCACTGCCAGTCAGGTAAACCCCAGGAAGCCAGGCCTCTGGCTAAGACTCCAAAGGTTCCACGGCTGCTAGCTACCTAAGCCCAGAAAGAGGGGCCTGTGACCCCTAGGAAACCTCTTTTTGCCATCCAAGCTCTGCCTGACTGGGCTAGTCAGGGTAAGATTGAGCTCTGCCTTGCGGGCCAGGATGTGGCAATGGTCAGTGTGAGGGTACCTCCCTTCCAGCCATCACACTTTCCACATTTCTCCCTGCAACCCTGGAGCCCTGAGGGTCTATGTCTTCTCCTCTGGGTCCCTCAAGGCAAGGGCGACACACACTCAGACGCCAACTCTGCCCTATGCCAGATGTTTAAGGTGACAGGACCCCAAAGCTCCATGGGACATAAGAGATGGAGCTTTTAGGCTCTGGACTAAAGGGCGCACGTGTGTGTGTGTGTGTGTGTGTGTGTGTGTGTGTGTGTGTGTGTGTGACCTGCACCCCAGCAGTAGTACACCTCCAGAAAACCATGGGCTTTCTGTTGGGGTGGGGAAGAAAATGACAACAGGTTCTGCTCTGAGAGCCTGGGGACCATACTTAAGAAGGTGAGGTATGGCAGCTGCCTCAGACCCAGAAGAAATAATTCTCTATCTCAGCTGGAATGTCTGCCTCAGAGTGGTGGGATGAGAGGAGTCCAAAGCCCATTTACTCACTGCCTACAGGAACAGCAGACCAGGGCTTTCTTGGTGGCTTGGGAGAAGGACACATATCTCTCCTCCACCCCCCATCCCCCGCATGCCCTCTGCCCTGCTGAAGCTAGTGTGGTGATGGTTGATTGCTGATGGTTGGGTTTCTCAAGAGTGGTACGGAAGGGAGACAGGTCCCAGTGGGTACCGAGGGGCCCGGCACTGATTCTCTGGCCATACTTTTGGCCCTTTTCTAGACCACAGTTAGGCTCTTAGCTGGCATCCAAGACCCCACGCAGCCAGATCACCCAGCCCAAGGAGAAACACTATTCCCATGCTCTACCCATTTCATTCTTTGAAATGCCAAGTCTCAGTCGGTGAGAATGTCAGGGTCAGATCTTCCTCAGCAGAGGCCCCAGGTGACCAAAAGCTGTTCATAAGCAAGTCTTGCCAGCAGTGGAAAGAATCCCCCACTCCCACCCCAGGGCTCACTTGTCTTTGTTGCCCATATGCCCACAGGGGTGCCTGGCCAGCACCTGCCACACGGCCAATGTATTTTATTTTTCTAGAAAAGGCAGCATAATATTGAAAACAGAACATTCGAGTTTGTGGCCCCTGGGTTTAAACCTAAGTAAGGCCTGCTATCTCCTAGCGTGTGACATTAGGTGAGTCCTTGAACTTCTCTGAGTTTCAACTTTCTCATTAGCCAAAATGAGGGTAACGTCTGGTGCCTGTCTGCCTTAACTTCCTCACAAGCTTGATTGGGGGGATGGGGTGGTCATTTACTTCTCCATTCAACAACAACAAAAAAAAACTTTATCAAGTGCCTACCATGTACCAGACACTGTGACACTGTTCTGGGGCCTCAGGGTGCTACCATGAAGGGGGAAGAGAAATTCTTTGCCTTTGAAGAGCAGCCTTTCTTGAGGCAGAATAGCCAATAAACAAACAGCTCATAGAACATCAAGTGGTTTCTAAGTACCGTAAAGATGAAGCCAAACAAAGAAGCAGGGGGTGAGGACAGCAGAGGCCCTGGCTCTGTCTCCCCATCTTTCTGCCCTGCAGAGGGCATGTGGTTCCTGGCTTGTGAGTGGCCCAGACAGGCAGACAGGCAGAGTGGGACACTGATCTGAAAACCCAGTGGCCTGGCCTATTTCTGTCCTGGGGCCCTGGCCCTGATCCAACCCAGATCCCAGTCTCCCTTGCTTCCCGGGCTTCAATTCATGAGCTGGGCAGAATTCCCTGGGCTGCATTCCCTGCCACCAGTCTCATCAGTCACCTCCCAGTGGTCAGCCCAGGCAACCGCTCAGCCCTGCCCTCCCCCTCCTCACCCTCATCTCCTACTCAGGGTACAAGTGGGGAGTGGGGCTGCCACTGTCCTCCACCCGAAAGCTAAAAGGCCTAGCCGCAGCTCAGAATTGGCTCAGGCTTGCCTGAAGTGGTGCTAATGTCATCTCCTATCACCTGACGGGGAGAGGAATGAAATCAGCTGGGTTTCCCAGAGGCTCTCTAGCGCTCAGCTCTTCCCAGCCTCCCTGCCAGGGGGCCAAAGTCACTGTGGCATGGAGCTGGGAGCACCCGCAGGGGAGCGGAGAGAGGGTGGGGGTTCCCACAGACTCGAGGGAAGCTGAGTGGCAGAGCAGAGGGGTTTCCTCATGAGGCCCCTGCTATAGGCCTTCCCCTGGGCAGCCCTGTCTGGGAACTAGGGGTCTACCAGGAGTTCTCGTTACCCCTTCTCAATGTGTTTGCTTTTGCTTTTACGTGGAAAACTGTTGAGAAAGAAATTCTTTTTTTTCCTGTTTGCAAAAGTTAATCAAGCTTATTATAAAATTTGGGAGATACAGAGGAGCACTAGGAAGACAAAAATACATTTCCTACTGCCCACTACCCAGGTATAATCCTTGTTCACATTTGGGTTTATTCCTTGCTATCATTCTTCTATGCCTCAGTCTAGAGCCCTGTGTAGCTCTATGATACCTGTACATACACACTTTAATATACTTAGGAACACAGATAATAATAATAGCTTGCACTTACTGTAGGCCTGCTCTATGCTAAGCCAGGTCCTCCATGTGCATTACCTGGATTATCCTTCCCAACAATTCTTAGAGGTAGGTACTATTATTAACCCTGTGTGCCATGTGAGGAAACTGCGGGAGAGGGAGGTTGAATATACTACCCAAGCTCATGCGTCTAGTAAGTGGCAGAGCAGGAAAATGTCCCTGGATGGTCTTCTTGACTTTGGCCATCTACGTGGCTAATACACTGCTTTAGCATGCATAAAACAATACAATATATGTCCAAAAGATCATATGCAATGTGCATAGCCGATGTCAGGGGCGGTAATAAAGGACCATCTGTGGTGTCACCCGTCCCCCCAGTTTTCATGTTTTTTCCCCCTTTCTGCCTCGCAAACTACCAGGCACATGTCCCTGTATCACCTCAACTCTTAGATAATATGATCCTTTATTTTTTTTAAAAGATTTTATTTATTCGACAGAGAGAAACACAGCCGGAGAGGGAACACAAGCAGGGGGAGTGGGAGAGGGAGAAGCAGGTTTCCCATCAAGCAGGGAGCCCAATGCGAGGCTCGATCCTGGAACTTCGGGATCACGACCTGAGTTGAAGGCAGACACTTAATGACTGAACCACCCAGGTGCCCCAATATGACTCTTTAAAGAGTGATGAGGCTTCCTCCTCCTTGGCCTCCAAAATCCCCCTGAAATCTTGGCCCACCAATGACTTATAGCAAGGTGCGGGGGCCCACTGCTCTGCCCCTTCAGAGACAGGCCCCAGGATATACAGTGACTGGCCAGCTGGGATGGGTGGGTAGCCTGGGTGGCCCTACAGGCTCGCCTTTTCTCTTGCTGATGCCCATCAGTCTATCCTCTGGCAGATGGGAGAGAACAGGAAGAAGAGATAAAGGGTGAGGGGAAGACAAAGGAGCAAGGGAGGAGGTGCGAGGTGCATACTCACTGAGCTCCTGAGGTGGGTTCTGGGACCCAGAGTTTGGAGCCTGAAGGGTTGTGGGAGAGCACAGGTGGGATGTCCTCTCCAACTCAACCGTACGGCCCGATGTGGGGGGGCTATGTCCTGCAAACGGAAGAAGTAGGTACAAAGCCCTTCCATTCCAGTGGACTTGGAGGCGTTCATTCAACACATTTTTTAGACATCTACTACATGCTAAGCACAGTGCTATGCTCTGGGATATGGTGGGTGAGGAGATGACCACCATTCCTGCTCTCGTGGGGGGTTTTAGCTAGAGGGAGGACAGATATTCAATGACTACTGCTCAAATAATGGTGTGATTCTGCTTGACGTGAATACTCTGAAGGGGACATATGAGCTGCTAAAAGGGTATAGGACAGAAGTTCCTGACCTAGCCTGGGGTCAGACCTGGGTAGGGGGAGCCCTTAAGAACTTGGCCTGCCTCCTCTACTGCAGGTGGAAGAGGGTGGGGAGGGGAAGGGCAGGCAGGGCTCCTGTCCACTTGAAGTCATTCTAAAGGGCCAGAATATCCTGGCCGGTGGGTGGCCTTTCCCCATTCTTCCTTCTCCTACAGTCACTCCCAGGGGAATTCTTGACCCAGCTCCTACACCTAGGGACAGACACTCTAAATGAGCACACTGGGCTGCCTCCAAGGCACACTAGCCCAGTCAAGCTCCTCCCTTGTGATTAGGCATCTGAGTGCCGGGCACTTGCCCACGCTCAAGCTCTCCTGTTAGCCCAGCCCAGGTGGCCTTGAGCCTCACTTGCAGCTTCTGCCCTTCCTAGGGGCCTCCCCTTCCCATTTGGCACCCTCACAAGGGCCCAGACCCTTCCCTCTGTTCCAGGAGACACTGGAAAGAAGAGATGCTGACAAGCCAGGCATCCAGAACCAAGTCTTGACTCAGCTCAGGGGCCCCAGGTGGCAGAAAAAGGCCTCTCCCTCCTCTTGCCCATCCACTCATCCTTCACAGAAAGTACCCGAGCAGCAGGGTATGGTGGTTAAAAACACAAGCTCCTGTGCCAGATGGCTGGAGTTTGAATCCTGGCTGTGCCCATTAGTAGTCGTGTAGCCTTGGTCCAGCTACCTAACCATCCTAGGCTTTCTTGTCCCTTCTGTGCAGTGGGGATGATAATGCCAGTATGTGTATCATCAAGTGGTCGCATACATGTCTTCACAGTGCTTAGAGTAGCACTTGCCACTAAACAGGAGATGTCAAGATCAGCTCTTTAAAGCTCTCCTGTCTCCCAGGGCCTGAAAAGTGAGAGGCAAAGGCTGCTCTAAGCCCTGCCTTGGATATCGCCAAGCAAATCCATTGCCCAGGGTATGGAGACTGGGAACAGTTGGTTTCTTTGCTCTATCACAGATTCATAGACTGCACCCATCATGCCTGGAAAAACCCTCAGAGACCATCCAGGCCAGCCACTCACCCCTCCCCAGTGGATGAAACACTAATTTTCAGGAAGGGGGCCCAGAGTGAATGGCAATGTCATGCAAAGAGTGAGGGATGGAGAAGGGGCTGTGACCTTGTTCTTTGAGTCACAATGTTAGTCCAGGTAGGTCACTCAGCATTCTCAAGCTCGAATTCAAGTCTGGGCTTTGGCACTTGGTGGCACTTGGTGGCACTTGGCTGTGTGACCTCTAGGAAGCCTCAGGTACCTGGTCTATAAAATGGGAAGAATCATACCTACTTCGTAGGGCAGTTGAAAGCATGAACTAGAATAATGCATGTAAAGTACTCGACGTGGGACCTGGCACAAAGGAACACATGTTAGCTGTCATTTTGAAGTCAAAGATCATTCACTGCATTCGGATGCTGGTTCTGGTGCTCATGTGGGGCTCACTGAGCAGGCTAGGCCAACCCCAGGGGCTCACCAACTGACTCTGTGCCCATTTGGCTGGCCTATCAGTTCTTCACCTCTGGGCTCAGGCCCTCTGTGCCTGCTGTGAAGGCAGCCCTGACTGGCCTAAACTGGAAATGACCCATCAGGAACCTGGCTGGATTAGATGCATTGAGGCTTAAGGACAAAGGAGATGCCAGGTGGCGGTGTGAAGGTATCACCCATACTCCCTGCCCTGGGGGGACAGTAAGGTTTTCCTCTGTCTTCTCTTTGGCAATGCCAAACAGGAGACCCAGCTTGCTTGGAGGCCATCTCTTGGACCCCTTTGAGCCAATGCTGTTCCCCTGAGAGGCCAGCCCACAGGCCAGATGGAGTTGGAGCCATTTGACAAAAGGACTGTCACAGAATGTCCATTTGAGCATTTCTCTGGCCCGGCTGCATGTTGGAAACCTCATGTGAAGAGGCTTGAGCATGCTCATGCCAAGGCTTCCGCCAGCTTGGACTCTGCTTGGTGGTGTGGCACTGGGTCCTGGGGCACAGACATCGCCTTGAAGCTCCCCACATGATTCTAATGCAAGCACCCACACCAGATGCTGCAGAAGGCAGGGCATGTGATTCCAAGATGCTTTAGCCTAGGTTCCTGGCCCGAAAAGGCCTCCAGGCTCACAGGGAGATAAGTAATGAAACAACAATAAGGAAGTGAGATGTGATAGTATGTGGGCAGCACAAAGGGGCTTTACCCAGGCTGTTTTGCAGAGGAGGGAGCATTTGACCTTGGATCATTCACATAGACAACATTCTGGGACTACGTGTTGGGGACCCACTGTGGGACTAGGTTACAATTCTAGCTGTTGGAGATACAGTTGTAGGGACAGTTCCAGGTGTTGGAGCTACAGCAGTGACCAAGAGAAAGTACACCCCCTCCTGCAGCTTTCATTCCAATAAGGATGTCCTGTGACCAGTCAGTGGGAAGTTGACAGGCAAGGAAGTGGGGGAAAGGTGTTTCAGGGAGATGGAACATCACAAGCAGATGGCTGGGGAAGAAGAGGGCTTGTTTTAATTTTGATGTTTGATGTGGCCCAAGCTATGGCATCAAAAGTACAAGTGACAAGAGAGGAGAAATGAAATCTGGGTAGAGCTGGATGATGAGAGTAGGTGCACGAAAGCCCAGTCAAGGAGCAGGAGTTTATCTTGAGGACAACAGGAGCCATGTCCATGTTGTGAGCAAAGGAATGACTCAATCTGATTTGGGTTTAGAATGATGACTCTGGGGTCCATGTGGAAGAAGCTGGGTCTCTGGCCCATCCTAGGTGGTTCTCGCTCCTGTCCTTCTTCAGTCACGATCCTAAAGTGCTGATTTTCTCTTGAGGAAGGGTCTACATGAACCCATATGATAGTTGTCTTTCTCTGCTTGACTTATTTCACTCAGCATAATCCCCTCCAGTTCCATCCATGTTGATGCAAATGGTGGGCATTCGTCCTTTCTAATGGCTGAGGAATATTCCATTGTATATATGGACCACATCTTCTTTATCCATTCCTCTGTTGAAGGGCACCTCGGCTCATTCCACAGTTTGGCTACTGTGGACATTGCTGCTATAAACATTGGGGTGCACTCTTTCGGATCACTACAGCTATATCTTTGGGGTAAATCCCTAGTAGTGCAATTGGTAGGTCATAGGGTACCTCTATTTTTAACGTCTTGAGAAACCTCCATACTGTTTTCCAGAGTGGTTGTGCCAGCTTGCATTTCCACCAATGGTGTAAGAGGGTTCCCCTTTCTCCACAGCCCTGCCAATACTTGTTGTTTCCTGTCTTGTTAATTTGGTCATTCTAAGTGCTACAAGGTGGTACCTCATTGTGGTTTTGATTTGTATTTCCCTGATGACTAATGATGTTGAACATTTTTTCATGTGTCTGCTAGCCATTTGTATGTCTTCTTTAGAGAAGTGTCTGACACCCATTTCTTTTTTTTTTTAAAGATTTTATTTATTTGACAGAGAGAAACAGAGCTAGAGAGGGAACACAAGCAGAGGGACTGAAAGAGGGAGAAGCAGGCTTCCCGCTGAATAGGAATCTCGATGTGGGACTCGATCCCGGGTCTCCAGGATCATGACCTGAGCCGAAAGCAGTCACCTAACCAACTGAGCCACCCAGGCACTCGTGACACCCATTTCTTGACTGGGTTATTTGTTTTTTGGGTGTTGAGTTGAGGCTACTGGTTCTAGTCCAGCTCAGACCGGGACTACAGGGGGAGGAGGAGTTAGGAAATAGCAAGGAACACCAGATGTTAAATAGCCACTCAGGCACGGGCTGGGGCCTCCATAGCCAGCTTCTCCTTCACTCCACACATAAGACTACATGTATGAAAGGAGATGCAAACCCACTTGCAGATGAGGAAGCAGGCTCAGGGAGGAGAAAACAAGCCCAAGGCCCTTCACCCCAGAACAGGTGAGTAGAGAATGGAACCCCAGCCTGCCTCACCCAGGTGCCTTAGTCCGTCCTCCCCACCATCTTGCCTCAAAGGAGGGGCCCAGCTCCCAAGCCAGCTGGGCTCAGCCTTGTCTTGCTGGTGGGCATCCACGAGTGAGGGGCCTCAGACACCCAGGTCTGGGCGCCCCCCTCCTGTCCTCATCAGGTCCTTGGCAAACTGAGCTGTGTTGGGAATAGCAGCCACCCATCCGGAGGGGGTGTGGAACCACAGCTGAGTTTATTAAGAGCAAAAGATGACTCCAGCTGTACAGGAAACTCAGTAACCCTGATTATGTGTTTATTCTTTCCCTTCCTTCCCTCCCACCTACTTCTCCTCTTTCTTCCTGCTTCCTCCCTATCTGCCTTCCTACCTTCTTTATTTTCTCACAACTTTGTACTCTGAGTTGCCCTCCACCCTCATCGCTTCTCCCATCACCAGCTCCAGACTGGCCAGTTCACTCTAGATTGCTCTCGTCCACCACCTCTAAAGTCAGGGATAATTGAGGAGCACATAAAAAAGCCTGAGCCTCCTCCCTCTGGTAGGTACCCACAGGCTACAGGCAGCCCTAGAGATCAGCTTGGCCAACCCACCTCTCCCTTTTGTATAGGTGAGGAGACTGAGCCCAAAAAGAAATTAGGACAGTGCTGGACAGCTGTCCCAGAGCCAGAAGTAGAATTGCAGGTGCCTGAAGCACAATTTCAAGGAGGGCATTGGTGACATGAGAGCACGGGTGCTGGAGGAGGTACCAGGAACTCAGAGCCCCTGGGGCCACACCTCCACCAGTGAAGTTCAGGATGGGCTGACAACCAGCCAGCTCTTCCTATCGGTCTAGAATCCTAGAGCTACAGACCATCTGAGGCCATAGGACCCACCAAGGTCATCCAGCCCAATCCCTTGTGACTCAGACAGGGAAACAGAGAAACTGCCAGGAAGGTCTTTCATCCTGAGCCATGGAGCCCCATGGCAGGCCTGGAAATGCTCGAGTGGGGATGAGCAGTAGGAGGAAGAGGAAGGATTCATGTTTGGCAAGAAAGTACTTCCTGCCAGAAGGTTTTGTGGGCGGATGGAAATGGGTGAACAAGTGACTAGAGCATCTCTTTCCTCAGAGATCTCTCAGAAAAAGGGGAGCCCTGCCAGGGCCCCTCAAGATCCTCGTACCTTGGCACCAGCATCACGTGTGGCACATGGGTGGGTATGATACCTCCTTCAGGGAGGAGCCTAGGGATGGAGGTGGCAGCAGGAGAAGGGGCCTTTGCTCAGCATGCAGCAGAATCTCAATTAACCCAACCTGACACATTGGTATTAGCTTTTCCTCCACTAAATTACACAAGGATAAACTTGGGGCTGGGAGAGAAACCACGCCAATTAGCATCAGCTCCAGACCCACCACACCATGACCAGGGGCAGGGACAAGCATTTGCAAGGTGGTTCTTTCCCTTCTTATTTCTTCCTCCAAGTTTTTCTTCCCCTATATTCCTGTGGGGTGCCAAGAACATAGAGCAGACTCACCATATTCTCCACTGAGCCAATATGAATCCTCTCTGCAAGCTTGAAAAGTGGGGTGGCAGGAGCAGGGAGCCTTCCAAAGGTCTTGGGGTTCGAGCAACTAGAATAACTGGGAGGAAAAGAACCTATCTTCATTCAAGACATCAGTGGGGAATACAATTAAATAGGAGCTTTAATAAAACTAGCTGGATCTCACTTTGTTACCAGAGTACATCCCTCATCACTGGTCTCTGAGCTCTGGTCTCTCTGACAGGCTCCCCAGACAAAGCATGGTGAGGGTCTAGAAGCTGAAGCTGAGGTTCTGCTCTCAGAATGGGGGCATGGGACCAGCATGCCCCAGGCAGGGCCTAATGGCCAGGAACTTAGCCAGGCACATCACCCCACTTCTTTCATCAAAACCTCACAATCCCGCTCAGCAGTCAGGATTATTCGCCTCATCTCGCAGAAGAGAAAACTGCAGCTCAGAGAGGTTGAACAACACACCAAAGACCACACAGCTGAGAAATGGTAGAGACCAACTTGAACCCAGGTCTTTTGAACCCACTTCCCCAGGCTTCTGTCACAGTCCACAGCATCTGACAAATGTCCTTGGAAGGAAACGGATGGGAAGCAAGAAGCAATGGAAGAATCCCTTTCTTTTCATGGATCACTGATCAGTTCTGGGGACCGCAGTTTGAATAACACAATTGAATGACAATTTCCCTCATTCGTCACTCTATCTGTTCATTTGCTGACCCATCTCAGTCCCCAGGAAACATGCCTTCTCTCTGTTGGCAGATATAGGGGCAGGTGAAAGCAGACCTCTGTCTGCCCATAGCCCATGGCCCAGGAAGGAACAAGCCTCTGACTCAGACATAGGGGCACATTTGAAGTGCAGACACAGGCTCATGGTTCAGACAACCTCATTCAGATATTAATCCTAGCTTACTAAGTTATTGGTGGTGAGACCTGTGGCAAGTCACTTCATTCCACTGTCTCTTCATTTCCCATCTTATAAAATTGGGGTAATCCCAGCACCCACCCCATGGGATAGTTGTGAAGATGACATAGGTTCACACCCATGAGGTACTTAGAAAAGGGTCTGGCATGTGGGAAGTGCCATGTAGATGTTTTGAAAAGATCATTGAATCACCATCATGATTCAGTCCATCACCACCAATAACAAAATGGCCGAGCAGGAAGCCTCAGGGGACCTATTTTAATGACTTGGTGAGATTTAGAATTGCCCAGTAGCAGGGTTATGGTGTCTGCTCTAATGATTGAACAAGAAGAGCTACTGCTCTGGGCAGTCCTTGCAAGATCTACTTTACTAGTTCCCTCGGAACAGTCGGGAGCTATCAGGTTGAGCCACAGGAAATTGCCGGCGCTTAACCATTGTTGCCTTAGAAAAATGACAATTTCATATGGTTTAACCTAAAAGCAGAGTTCATTTTGGGGTGGATGAGAGCTGGTTCAACCCACTCATTTCTTACATCCTTAGCTGACGGAGGTTGCTAAGCATATTTGACCCATTTCCATGAAGAGTAAATAGTTGGTTTCCGCTCAGCACATCTAAAGGTCTTAGAAACTGTACTTCCTTGAAAAGTTGAAACTTTTCTCCTGAATCCAATTTTGCACTATTAGAGCCCTTGATATCTAAAGCCAAGAGGGACTTTGGTGGGGGAAGCCCTTATTTTTAGATGTTTGAAGGTGAGGGCTGAGTCATCAAGGACGTCAAGGGCTTTGCTGAAGGAGCTGTGAGGTAGGTGTCATTGGAGATGGTGTCTGCGACCCTGGGACAGAGTCACATCTTATATAAACTACATAGAGGGCAAGGCAACAGGGCCTCTGCCATCTCTGCTCCTTGATAGCCCCCAGTCTTATGAAAAATGGCTCAAGGAGGAAGCATGAGTGCATGCGGGGCAAATGTCGTCCTCCTTCATCTCTACCCTGCTGTTCATTCCGGTGATGTCAATGGCACATTAGGGACCCTCTGAACCTCTTCTCCTCAAGAAGTTCCATGAAGTCAAGGACCACATCTGTCTTGGTCTTTGAATCCTGAACATTTCGCACATTGCTAGGCACAAAGAAAGTCCTCAGTAAACGTTTTCAAAATGAATTCATTAAGAAAAACATGAAGCAGGTGGGTTCCGGCTGGCCCGGCCATCACAGTTTCCAGGAGGAAACAATGAGGTCCTATGAAAATCCTTTCCAAGAACTTGAAGTGCCACATGAATGCCTGGAGATGTCATGGGTGTTGTCCAGGATTATGTCAAGGCCCCCACAAGCTGTCAGAGCCCGAGTTCTCCAAATGATTAAAGCCAAGGAAGAAGAAGAAGAAGAAGAAGAAGAAGAAGAAGAAGAAGAAGAAGAAGAAGAAGAAGAAGGAGAAAAAAGGGTCAGTATGGGTCAGTAGTGAGAAAGATTTAGATCAGACCTTCCATACAGTGTGAGGAGGTGAGGCAGAGTGTGGAGGTTCTTCTCTGGATATCTGGAAAAACAGGTGGCCTCCGCTCCCGTCATACTGACACAACCACTTACAGGCAGTGGGGCCTTGGGCTAATCCTTTTCCCTCCCTAGGCTTCAGTTTCCTCATCTGTAGCTGGGGTGGGAGGTCAGTAGCAGACCATGATCTCTACAGTTCATTCCAGCTCTTAAAGTCTGGAATTCTGTCTGGAGGCTGGGTGGTGCTGGCATAACTTCAGAAGGATGTAGATGGCCATAAAAGTGGTGGGATCCCTGGAGATGGAGAATCCTGCAGGAAAGTCCCCTCCCCCAGCCCTCCACCTCCCGCCCTTTTAACTGCTGTAACCACAGCCCTTCCCTGCTCTCCCGGGTTTCTCCTCCCCATACCCCCACAGCTCTGTCTGAAGGCCCCATTCTGACCAGCTTTGTTTGCTTTTAATAAAGTTAATCGCACTCCTAATTTGTATGTAATGAAAAGATAAAAGGGAGACATGGGGGCAAACCTTCCATTGGAGTGGGAGCAGTCCAGTTCCAGGGCCAGCAGCCGCCTCCCCACCTCTGCCTTCACCACTGCCTTGCTCGTCCCCAGAGTCTGTGGGCAGGGGCTGCCGTTGTCCCACTTGTCCCGGCAGTTCCCCCAGGGAAGCTTGAGCCCCGCTTGCTCTGGCCTTCTCCTTGCCTGTGGTGGAGAACCAAGATTCCCACGCCCTCCCCCACTTAAGCCCCCAGGAACCCCAGAGTCCACCTCTGTCGTACTCCCCATACTCCAAAACTGGTCGGCTCCTTGAAAGCAGGGGCTGGCTCTAGGGCAGGCACACAGCAAGTGGCAGCAAGACTTAATAATCATCCGTTCTTGAGCACACCCCTATCTCAGATGCCTTCAGGAGAACAGAGCAGAATGTATTTGTGTGTGTGTGTGGGGGGAGGTGATTGGATTTGATTCAACTGTGAGAACTGTGAGTCTACACTTCTCTCTTACTCCCTGACGCACCTTCTTCTTCACCAGCCCCACTCAGCTGGTTGGTCATCTCGGACCGTTGTTGTCATTCCTGCTCCGTTAGGAGCCTTAGCACCATTTTTTTCACCTCCCTGGGCCTCAGCCTTGCCATCTCTCCATCCATCGCCAAGGCAGGTAAAGAGTTCAGTCGCCAGGGGTGGTGGATGAAGATGTAGCTAATTGTATGAGGGGTGATACCCAGGTCCCAGCGTGCTGGAGAGGCCTGGGGGACTACAATGGAGTCCCCAGCTCCTGGGGCAATTTCCCCTGTACCCATCCCCAACCCCAGAGTCAGCTTCTATGGGAATCTATCCCCTGCAGTAGTGGTTTGGGGTAGATGAGGCAGGAACCCTAGGCTCCTTGTGAGGACTGCTTAGGAACCTAATCCAGGAAGAACTGTGACAAGGGGTGGAGGCAGCAGAGATCAATTCCATCTCCAGCCCTTGTCTCAGACACCTCTGTCCCTAGCCCTTGATTGTCTCCAGTAGAGGGACAGAGGTAAGGCTGTTGGGGGGGGATGGCTTAATGCACCAGGAAAGGGTGAGACAACTGCCCTCCGAGGGCCAGGTCAGGCAGGGCACAGGCTGGGCTTCAGACCCAGAGGGGGTATGGAGAGAGCAGCTCCACTGGAGGGGAGCTCCCAGCATGGCACGCCTGAGCAGCAATCTGGAAGCTATTGGGCTTGTGCGTTTCTGCGATCCGACGTGAATGCCATGCCCAGTTCATTTCCTCTAAGGAAACACAACCTCGGGGGATAATTAGAGCTTCTTTGTATACACAATCCCACATTGTTTATCCAACACAAATTAAAAAACGTGGGCCCTGAGAACATGGAGCGAGAGATAAAGGAGACCTCTTCCTCCTTCTCCTCCTCCTCCTTCTCCTCCTTCTCCCTCCCAGCTGGATCTCATTATCCTGCCCAGCCACACCAGGCCGAGCCCCAGCCCCTGCCTTGCCCCCCCACCCTGCTGGCTCCTGCTCCTCACGCAGTCTTTGTGCACCCCCAGACCCAGACCCTCAAAGCCAGGGCCTGCAATCTTTCCTAGCCTTCCCTCATGTCTGCCTATTGCTTTGTTGTGAAAGGTGGCTCCGGGGCAGGCTTCTATGGCCAAAGGATGCTTGACCAAGAGTGCCCACTTGTCTACGTGTCCACTCAAGGACCGTCCCACTGAGAAACGTGGGAAACCGCCAGCCGGAAAACACGACCCAGCAGCCAGGAACAGAGGCAAGAGCAGTGCCCTGGGAATTTCTGAGAAGGAAGGGCTGGCATTCTTGGCCCTGGCTTTGGCCCTAGGTCCCTTCCACTGCCCAGATGCACCCCACCCAGAAAACAGGGAGCCCAGTCAGCCTGGCCTGGGGGCCCCTCCACAAAGCCCAGCCCTTCTTTCCCCAGGCTTCAGCCCAACAAAGGAGGATTCTCCACTGGGGTGGCTCAGGGCGGGAGGAAGGAGGGTTGCGGGTGGAAAATAGCTCCAGAACCCAAGGTTGGCCATCTCCATGAAAGCCTTATTATTGCTCGGGTTGCTAAACTTTTTGCTCAGCATGGCCAATTCAGCTCCCCTCACTTCCCTGTCTCCCCCTAGGAATAGCTCCACATTCCAACACTGAACAGCCAGCCTTTCTCGACCATGGGAGGCAGAATGGGAGGTACGTGGGCAGGGAGGGGCTGAGGCAGACGGAGGGCTGCAGAGGGAGAACTCACCTTCCCCAAGCCTTGCTGGCTGAGAGCACAAAGATGGCGCAGCCTCAGCTCTGACCTCCCATCTCTCTCGTGTCACTGCCTGCTTCCCAGGAGGACCTAGTTCCAGGGGGCAGCCTGTCTGGGCTTTTCTTAGGGCTGGGAAGGTGTCTCTCTACCCACTGACTCCTAAGCAGTGTGCCTCCTCTGTCTCCCAGGGCCCAAGGCTGCAAGGACAGGCTACTCTGTTCTGGGCCCCTGACCTGCCCCACCTCGGTCACTAAGAAGGCAAGAGGGCTGGGAGAAGGAATAGATTCTCTACCGGGGCCAGGCCCTCCCACCTCCCTTAGGCGCAGCACAAGGAACTGGCTGGCTGGGTGAGCAGAGAGTTTGACTTGAGGTAGAATTTTCTCTGGTTGAAGGGAAGAGGAAGTTGTGTGAGCTGAGAACACATTCCCTGTCTGGTCTGTCCTGGTATTTTTTTTTTCTTTTGGTTTGTCTCTGAGCTGGAAAGAACATGTGCTTGGCAGATTTTTTATTAACTCTGTATCTCTCTCTCTCTCTCTTTCTCTCTCTCTCTATTGCTCACTCTCTGTCGGTCTCTGTCTCTCTCCTTTTCGCTTGCTTGACAGAATTTAGATTAGACAAAACATGAGCTCATTTCTGCCTGAGAAAGGAAAAAAAAAGGAAAGAAAACTACTTCTCCCCCTCTACACCTTCTCCTCCTCTTTCTAGCCTCACCCACCTATGCTTATGGTTGGGGAGTGGGGCATGCCTGCAGAGACAGCATCTCTAAGTCACAGCTTGGGGTGCCATTGCCCCGTGTGTTGCACCAGCGATCAGCTCTGGAGGGCAAACCACAGTCTTGCCGTTGGGGATGGGGGCATAGGAGGCAAGGGGACAATCTGGAAGAGACCCCCCACAGTCCTGAGGAGTAAATAGCCAAGTGGGCCCTGCTGGGGCTGGCCAGGCCCCTGCTAGCATCCGCTTGCAGCACCCAGGCACCAGACCCTAACCGCACCTGGACCTCCCCTCCCCCACTCCCATGGATATTCCCGGACAGATGTACCACTCCCCATCACCAACCAGCATATTACCTCTGAGTGCTCACTGGGGTCCCCTCCTGAACTGCTGACCAAATCACAGGAGCCCCTTGTATCTATCTCTCTTCATGGACACAGGCATATGGGATAGTGGCTTGCTTGGGAGGTCCATCTGAGGTTAAAATTCCAGCTTCATCACTCACTTGCCAGACTTGGTCTAATCGTTTCCCTCCACGGAACCTCAGTTTCTTGTCTATAAGACAAGGATAGTAAGATCTACGTTATAAACTTGTCCTGAGGTTTAAACAGCATTTAAATCGATTTCGGTTTGTCTCTGAGCTCCCGAAATTGGTGAAAACAACTAGCAGACGCTCTTATACATTGTGGATATGCAGTAAATTTCCTCCTCTTCTTTCTCCTCTCTTTGTCTCCCCTTCCCTCCCTCTGTCCCTCCCCTCCATCTGTCTCTCTCTTTCTCCTCATCACTGCCCCCGCCATCACCCACCAGAATACAGCAGTAGAAGGGCAGCAGAAAAGAATGTGGTTAGACATGAGAAAGAACTTTCTAGGGACTCCTGGGTGGCTTAGTTGGTTAAGTGTCTGCCTTTGGCTCAGATCATGATCTTAGGGTCCCGGGATCAAGTCCTGCACCCGGCTCCCTGCTCAGCAGGGGTCTGTTTCTCCTTTTCCCTCTGCCTGCCACTCCTCTTGCTCGTTCTCTCTCTCTCTCTGTAAAATTAATTAATTAATTAATTTTTTTATAAAAGAACTTCCTAGGAGTGTAGGGATTAGAACCAGAATGCCCACTGGAATCTATGGATGCATCTTCCAGCATAAGACATAGGAGAGATGTCCAGCCTGGAAGCAGGCAGACCTCTTGGAATCACACCCTGGAGAATCCGAAGCAGTAAATGACCCTGGGCTGTGTTGGGACAGACCCTGGGTTTGGTCACTCACCTCTCTGACCTTGAACTCCTCATCTACACAAAGTGCTCCCCTCCTTGGAAAGCTGTCATGACGTATTTTCATGAGCTTCTGTGGGCTGCTCAGATGAGTCCCCCTGGTTGCTCCAGGGCAGTAGGAAGGATGGTCAGGTTTGAAGCCAAGGCTGCTGGGCACTTGGGGACCCTCATAGTCATCCAGGCAGGCAATAGTCCAGCCCACTGGGGGCTGTGGCCCAGACTACTGGGCCTCTCAGAGTCAGTGAATCCCCCCAACGCTTCACAGCCACCCCTCCCTAGCACCCACGGACCCACCCGCCCATGAACTATCCCTTAGCCAAGCAGGGATCTTCTAAGCTCTTTTTATAAATTAATCCCTCTCTTCCCTTAATCATTTTCATTGCCTGCCTCTGAACCCATTCCAATCCATCTACTGTTCCTGAACCTTCTCCCAATTGTCATCCTCTAGCTGGAGAGGGGGCCTCCCACGTGGTCCGCTGGGACCTCCACGTTCACGGTCCCGGGTAAGAGGTTGAGGCCCCCTGACCCCATGTCCAGTGCATCTGGCCCCCCTTATTTCTGGTTCATGGGAGGGGGGGTGGTGCTGGTATCAAACACACCTGGGAAGAGACTCTAAGGCTGATGTCTAGCTGCTCAGCAGCCCTTGGGAAGTCCCCCTACCTCTCTGGGCCTCAGTCTTCCTCATCTATAAAATACAGCATCTGGCAGGGTCCTGGGAGAGAAAGCAAGGACACATTTCAGTCACTCTCTTCACTTCAGGAGACGATAGGTCTCCAAAGTTGGCTCTCCCCCAGGCCCACTCTGCTTGTCTCCTCACCGGGGCCTTCCTCCCACAGCCCTGGAGCTCCCCAGTCTGTTGGGCACAGGGATGCACAGCCCACCTCAGTCACAAACAAGAACCCCAATCCCCAAGCTCCTGTCAGCCTCTCCAGGGAAGGCTTTCCAAGCAACAGGAAGGAAGCAAGCTAGATCTGAGAACACATGCCAGCAGTGGAGATGGTGGAGGGGGCCCTGAGTGGTAGGTATGTGGTAAGGCCTTCTGGCCCAAAGCTCAAAGGAAGGGACAAGATGCTGGAAGCTTCTGTTGACCTCATCCCCTAGATTCTCCTTGGAGAAGGCTACCCCTCTGTTTGGAGGGGATGCACTCCATGTAGCACCTATTTTGATAGGTCTTGGAATTTTCCAGACAGTCCCATGAGGCCGGCTGAGAGGGTCTTATCTCCTTTTACCAAATGGGAAAACGGAGGCTCACATAGCAGGAAACACTAGCCCAACGGAGTGCCTCTGCCACACCAGGCACTTGTGGATTCAGCAGAAAGGACCAGGTTTGACATGTGGGAGAAACACTTTTGACTCCTGGCCTGCCTGACGCCAATGCCTGTGCTTACAAGCAACACACCAAGATGTTCCACAGACAACGGAAATCAAAACCATTCTAGTCATATGACAAAGGAGGTGGCAGACAGGGACCAAGAAGTTCCCCAGGGCCAGTCCTGGCCCTCTACAGGTGGAAAATGCTCCCACCGTGTTGTAAGGAGAGGGGTGGGGCTGTTGGGGCCCGATGGGGCTGACCACATCTGTAGGAGTCAGCTAGGCTTGACAGACTGAAACTTCCAAGCTGGCCCTTGGGGGATACCTAGCCATTGGCCATGCTGACAAGGGAGGAAGTGGCATCCTAGAGAGAAGGACATATCCTTGAGTAAGTGCCAGAGTGAATTCCAGCAGACCCATGCTACTGGGGAGGACGCAGTGGGAAGAGTCTGGGTTCCTCGCTCTGCTTTGCTCTTTACTGGGTGGGTGGCCTTAGGTAGGGATCAAATGTCTCTGATCCTCAGTCTGTTGATCTGAGTGCTGGGCGCCTAATCGGTGTGGGATGCTAGGTAGCCGCTAGCATTGTTATCGCCATCGTTATCTTCCCTTGCATGGATCATCTCAAAATGGACTGGGCTGCTGGGCGCCTCACCCCAAGCAGTCCCTGCTGGGTCCCACCCTGCTCTGCCCGCCCTTGCCCTTGCCCCCAAGTGTTCCCACCAACTCTTCCTTCACGCCACTTCCAGCTCTGGCTCTTTCCCTGAGCCCCACTCCCCACTCTATCACAGACAGGGTCAGGCCCTAGCAGGCTCCTGGCAGACTTTAGGGCAACAAACACCCTTCCTGCCATTATGATCCTGGGGGTAGGAGAAAAGTAGGGGGGTGGGGCAAGGAAGAGAAAGAACAAGGAGATTTTCTGTCCTGTTCCAGCTCAGATGGTTCCTGCTTGGTCCCTCTCCTTCACCAGCTCTGTCCACCTCAGAGGAGGTGGGGAGGAGGGGAGCAAGGGTTGTTGAGAGCTACAAGGCACATGTTGGACTCTCCCCCACCACAGCCCACCCTAGACCTCCACCACTGACCCCCAAAGGCAGCACTGCCTGAGCAGAGTGAGGTGAACCCTCCTTGGACTCTTTGCACTTCTGAGGCCTGGCCTCGCCCAGCCCTCTCCCTGAGCCAAGGAGACTGGGAGGGGGCAGTGAGGGACGTTGGGAGTGGGCAGGGCCAAAAGTCCAGCCTGGTTCTGATTTCCCTGGCTAGGGCTGGGAACCAGAGCCTGGTCTGTCTTCAATCCACCCCCCTCCCCTCGTGGCAACACTTCTCTGCTTTCGGGAGCGGCTCATAACCGCAAACACATTTGCTAATGCAGCTAGCCTGCCCGCTCTGGGACAGCTGGCTGGGCCCTGTGCCTGGGGCCAGGCCAGGCAAAGGGCAGGGGGCCTGGCTGGGAAAGGAGCCTGAGGCTCCTCCTTCTCTGCTAAGCCTCCTGTGTAGCCCTGGTCCCTTCCTCTGTGGTTCCATAGGCCCCTCTCCAATATGACTCCTTCAAGGACTGAGACGGATGTCAGAGAAACTAAGGCCACTAAAGGGAAAGGCTCCATGGCTGGCCACGTGATGTCCAGCCCAAGCACGGGGCAGCTAGACATGTTTGTTCGCCAAGAAAATACCTTGTCTGGCTGGGCTACAGGGGTTTCTGGGGCCGAACCCTCCCAATGGAAGGAGAGGGGCCATCTATGAGAACGGGAAATCTAGGGCCCAGGGTGGGCGGGGAGTTTATCAGTTGCCTGGCAAGGCAAGGGCAGAAGGCCAGGACTTTTCATCTCTGCCACTGTGTGACTTCAGTAATCGGTTCCCTACTCTGAGCCTTAGCTTCTCCACCGTGCCTTGACTGCTCCACAGGCTTGTGATACGGGAATGAAAAGGCAGGTGTCTGGGAGACTATAAAGCGCTGTGTCCCTGAGAGTGATCATGCTGTTAAGACCATATGCTCCGGGCGGGGGGCAGGGGTGCAAGAACTAGGAAGTTTTTTCCTAGATCAAACCTACTTCTGTATCCCTTGGGAGCCCCAGCCCCAAGTGTCACCGTGGGGGATGGCTAGAGAGATGGCTCTGGGGACTGAGGGACATGGTTCTATCTCTCATCAGCCTGAGTTTCCACAGTCTTGGAGAACCAAGCCTGAGTCCTGAGGTCCCGGAATTCTGGAGCTGGAGCTGCGACTGGAGCCCACCTCCAACCAGACGTCAATCCCAAGGCCCCAGCCTCACTTGGCTGCCTCCGTCCACCCTCCCCACCACATCCTTCCATCACACACAAGGCACGCGGCTCAGCTTCCCCCTGCCAAGACGCCCCCACCCAACCCCACAGCCCCTCTCCAAAGACAGGGGTCTTTCTCTGCCACGTTCCTGGAGGCTTTTCCACTTAACAGGGCCTTGAAATCCATTTGCCGCAGACTGCGAACTTCCTCTTCATGCTCCTGCCCGCTGGCCCTCTTCTGGGCTGACTCTCCCACTCCCACCCCCACCCTGGCGTCTGCCAGCCCATGGCCCAGCAGCTGTCACCCTGATCTCCCCCTCTCCTGGCCTCCAAGGCCGAGCAGGGGGCACCTGGAGACGGTGCTTGGGGCCCAGGAAGCAGCAGTGGCCTGGGCTTAATCGGGGAGCTGAGAGCTTACTCCCTAGGAGAGCCCTAAACTCTAGCTGAGACAAAAGGCTGCTTCCCATTCTCGCAGCACAATAATAGAAAAAGGGGTCACCTCCTTCAAGACTATGAAGCCATCAAGACATTCCTTCCTAGATGAAACCTCCATCCTCATGGCCTTTGTTTCTGTTGTCGGGAGATATACACAACAGTGGCCTGATAACCCTTCAGATGTAGCTGGAGAGGCAGGCAGTCTGGCGTTTAGTCCTGCTTTAGTCAGAATCCGTGACCTTGTGTCAGTTGGGTCCCTCCTTTGACCTCTGATTCCCTTGGAGTTCCCCCCCACACACACACACACACACTCATGCCGCTCAGTCCTAACCTCCACTTGTTTCCTGAATTAAACTCTACAGCCTGCTTCCCCTGAGTGATCAAGTTCACATCTCTGTGCTCTTCTTCCTGGAGCTCCCAAGGTTTGCATGTTCTTGTCACAGACTGAATTCCCCATTCCACACGTGCCTCTGGAGCTGCAGAACTGACAAGCAGTCACCATCCACCGAGCACCGTGGCCATCTATTTCATGCCTTCCATCTCATTCTGACATTAATAAGTCTATGTGACAGGCTGAGGGAACTGAAGCTCTGAAAGGATAAGAAGTGATGAGCCACGGCCGCAAGGCCAGATAAATGTAGAGCCCCAATTTAAACCTGGACATTTAAACTCTTTTTTCTGTGTTCTTCCCTTGCCTGCCTTCCTATGCCCATGCCTGCACATGGACACACTCGGTAATGCAAAGTACCAGAAGACCCATTCCCCCATACTTGCTTTGCAATAGCTCTTCACAGAGTTCTGGATCCTGGTCAGGCTTCAGATGATGAGGTCCAAGGTGACATGTGTGCAGCTTGTGATCCACTCTGACCTCAAGCTCCATTTCAGCTCTATTTCCCTCAAATTTTATTATCCTAAAGGCAATGCCAGAATTGATGAGGAAAAGTGTGCCCCAAGGACAAAGCATTTGAGAGAAGGGAGGACTGCCCCGTGGGCCTCCAGTCACGGCAGTGAATCAAGCTCCTACTAGGTGTCAGCTACTGGTAGCCACTTTCAGATGCCTTCCCTTGCTTCGATACTCACAAGAACACTTTAAGCCTGCAATTATCTTGGCCTTATTACAGATTAGGAACCTGAGGCACAGGGGCACCTGGGTGGCTCAGTCAGTTAAGCATCTGCCTTTGGCTTAGGTCCTGATCCCAGGCTCCTGGGATAGAGTCCCACATTGGGCTCCCTGCTCAGCAGGGAGTCTGCTTCTCTCTCTACTGCTGCTGCTCCCCCCTGTCTGTCTCTCTCTGTCAAATAAATAAATAAAACCTTTAAAAAATAAATAAAAATAAAAGGAAACTGAGGCACAGACAGGGGAAGTAAACTGCCAAAGACCATACAACAAGAAGGCGACACAGTATTCCTCTCAGTCCTACTCACACACTTCAGCCTAGACTGTCCCCAAGGGAAGAGAGGTGATGTCTGCAGGAAGAGGTACTCCTGTTGAAAAGATGCAGGGCCAGACAAGGGTGACGCAAGCCCAGAGAACCTATATGGCCAGGGTAGGGCTATAGTCCTTGCAGCCAAAGTTTGCTTTCACTCTCACAGCACATGGAGCTCACCCTTGCACCAGCGCGGGGAGATGCCAGTCTCTCTCCCGACCTGTCTTTCTCAGCCTTTCCCACTCTGGCTCTCGGCAAGGAATCTGTACAGAATTTACCCTGAACTACCACCCATGACCCAACCTGCCTTCATCCCAAATCCTCAGCATGAATGCAATCAACGGAGGGAAAGCAGGCTCCCATCGGTAGCCTACCTTGCCTGCCCACCTGGGACTGACTTCCCAGTACTGTGGCACCCCAAGTTTCCCTCCTCATTGCATGAGGATGCCACCCCATCATTTACACATGCACTTGTCAATACAAAGCAGGTCCTCTACCTTTCTGAAAACTCCACTGAATGAAATATGTATTTGCATATTCTTTTGGTGCGCTCTATGAGACATCAGGTATGTGCCAATCACTGTTTCAAGGCACTGGAGATGTGGCAGGAAGAACGCAAAGCCTATGTTTTCATGGACTTTAGGACCAGGAGAAAGGCGATGCAGACAGTAACCAAGCAAAGCAGACACTAAGAAGAAAGTCCCAGAGTGCAGCAGGAGCTGGGAAGAAAATAAGCCAGGGTTATGTTAAATGTGGTGTGAAGAGGGCTTGATGGGATGTTAGTCGTCAGGGAGGGCCTCGATGAGAAGGAAATGCCTGGACTGAGACCTGACTGACAAGGAGCCCGCCCTGGGAGGGGCTGAGGAAGAAAGGGTTTGTGGGAGAAAGAACAGAAGCATGAAGATGTTGCAGTGAAATGGAACATGCTGGACATCAGGGCTGTATGCTGAAACTGGAAAGATAGAAAGGGATCAAACCATCTAAGAACTTACAAATCATGGGAAAGAGTTTGCATTTTAGTCTGAGTGTGCGGTGAACCCATTAGAGGGTTTTAAGCATGTTTTTTGTTTGTTTGTTTGTTTTTGGATTTTGTAATTTTTTTTATTGTTACTTAAATTTTTCCCCAGTGTTCCAAGATTCATTCCAGTGCTCCACGCATTAGGTGCCCCCAGTACCCACCACCAGGCTCTCCCATCCCTCCACCCCCCTCCCTCCAAGTCCCTCAGTTTGTTTCTGTGTCCAAAGTCTCTGTTGTTTCGTTTCTCTCCCTGGATTACCCTACTTCCCATTTACTTTCCTTCTCCCACTGTCCTCCAGGTTACCCCTCATGCACCGCAAGTAAGTGAAACCACACTGAGATACCACCTTACACCAGTCAGAATGGCCAAAATTAACAAGACAGGAAACAACAAGTGTTGGAGAGGCTGTGGAGAAAGGGGAACCCTCTTACACTGTTGGTGGGAATGTAAACTGGTGCAGCCGCTTTGGAAAACAGTGTGGAGATTCCTTAAAAAATTAAAAATAGAGCTACCCTATGACCCTGCCATTGCACTACTGGGCATTTACCCCAAAGATACAGATGTAGTGAAAAGAAGGGCCATATGTACACCAATGTTCATCGCAGCAATAGCCACAATTGCCAAACTGTGGTTTTAAGCATGTTTAAGAATGCGACAGAGTTTGTGTTTTAGACTGCTACGAGAGAAGTGGATTGTTGAGGGGCAAGGGTAGAAGTAGGAGCCCTATTGCCTGAGTCCTGATGAGAGGTGACTGTGGCCTACATGAGGCTGGTGGCCACAGAGAGAAGCAGATATCAAGTAGGTAATTAGATATGCCAGTCTCGATTACAGTGGAGATGTCAGGCTCTTCCCACTAACTTCAGATGGAAGTTCAGATGGTTCCTCCATACCTCCACTTGGATCTCAAATATGCCATGGCTACAAAAGATCCCTTGATCTCCCCTGACCAAGCCAGGCTGTTAGAAACATAAGCATGGAGTGCAAGGGAGAGATCAGCGTTGAAGATAAAAATCTGGGGAAGTCATTGACATATGGACAGTGTTTAAACCCATAGGGCTCAATGGTATCATCTATTGAGAAAGTACTGGTAGAGAAGAGGAGAGCACTTAAGACTGAGCTCCACTCTTTAAAGGAGGAGCCTGGAAAGAACCAGAAAAGGGGCCATCAGCAAAATGAGTGGAAAGCCAGCAACCAAGACAGCATGGCTCCAGGAGGGAGTGGTCAGCTATAGCATATGATTCCGAGAGGTCCAAAAGACCAGACAGATTTGGAGATTTGGCAATGTAGGGTCATTGGTGATCATGGCAAGAGCAATTTCAGTGGAGACTGAGAAGTCCATCAGGGTAGCCAGAGGTGAGAATGGACTTCAAGGAAACAGAGACATGGAGTGTAGAAATCCTTTTGGGGAGGTTCCATGATGAAGGAGAGCAGAAGACCTGGGACAGAAGCTGAATGAGTGTGTGGATAAGGACATCATCATAGGATCAATGGATGGGAGGCCTAAGTGAAGACAGAGCATTGCTAGAGCCAGGGTACTAGAGGGAATAGGAAGGAGAAACAGAGAATGGGCTCAAAGAGTAGGTTGATTGGAATAAAGATTTTGAAAGTGACACAGTTAATAGTGACAGCAAGTTCAAGTGTATGGCTATGGGTATGGGAGACTGAGATGAGGTGGAGGACCAGATTGTCGGAAGTGAGGTACTTTAGGAACAGAGAAGCCAGGGCAGTGCGTGAGTCAACTGTGCTAACGAAGAAGTCACCAAGAACGTTGCCAGGATTTGGGAGTGGAGAGGAGTCAGTGGGCCATCTACTGACATCTCCAGAACAGAGGCTTCTGACAATGAAGATCAAAAGATGGCAGCCTCCAAGAGACATAAGGGGTAAGGCAGTCTTGGGTGGAGCGATAGTTCTAGAAAGAGGAAGACATATGGCCTAGAAGTAGCCATGGGGAACAAGGAAGACATTATCCCACCTCTGCGCCCAGAGGTATGCAGTGTATGGGAGGAAAACAGAGCCCCCACACACACTTGAAGGAGTTGCAAGCGAGTTGTATCCTCGAGGCATAAGAAGGAAGAAAATGGTCCTAAGAGATTGAGAGTATGGGGAGGGGAACTGTGACTGACAGTGGACCATGGGTACTGGAAGGCACACTGGAAGGGCTTCAGGAGCTTGGAAGGAATAGAAGATGAGGCCCAAATTTGGCAGTGCATATGGAACAATATAGGGATTAAAACTGGGCGCCTTCTGTGGCAATTAAGGTAAACTGGGACAGGAATCCTGATAGGGTAGATCAGGGTTTCTTAAAGGAAGTGGTCATCAACTCAAGCCAGAGGCTGTGGGGAGCCTGAGCAACTGACCTCCTCCTGCTGGCAGGCCAAGGGTGAGCAGGACCTGGGACCAGGGCAGGCTCTGAGGGGGGGCAGCGTCTCAGCTGCAGGAGAAGAGATCCAACCCCAATTAAGCAAAGTGTGTAAACACTTGTTGAACCAGGCACACCCAACTCAATACTCTCCATTGCATGCCCTCACAGAGAGGCCAACCCCCGCCCACAACATGATCACGTGACCAAAATATCATCTGCATATAAATATGTACACAGGCGTTCACTTTCACATGTAGCCGCACACACACCCCATGCACACATATAATGCACACACGCCCCAAAACACCTCACATGTCCATAATTCCCCATACCCTCGTGGACACACTCACACACACACACACACACACACACACAGACAACCGAGACTGGGCTTTCTTAAGTCCTGCCAAGCCACAGACAGCAGAAAATCAAGCTGAAGTTGAATAATCCAACCCAGAGAAGGGGGAGGAGATGACGGGGGCGTGAGAATGAGGTGTGCGTTGGGGGAGTCAGGCGGGGGGAACAAGGGAGCCAAGTGCTAGGGGAAAAAAATCGAGACTGTTTGAAAAAGGGAAAGCCTTCAGACAGCAGGAATGCAGGCTGTAATTAGAATCGCTTCAACCGTCTCTAGATTCGGAGGGGATAGGCAAACTGGTTGCACGTGCAGCACGGCGATGCAGAGCCTAGATAATGTCAGGAAAGCACGCGTGCACACACACGCATGTGTGCATGCATGGGAGCCTGGGAGGCTGTGGAAAATGCACTTGACCACATGGCATTGGGCCCTTGGGGAGCCCATGTGAGGTGACCCCCAACTTGCCCCTGCAGCAGCCTGCCTTTGTGCTGGGCCCCTCACCCAGCCAAGGACCACCACACACTGCGCAGGCACACACACACTACACACTACACACACACACACACACACACTACACACACACACACAGGGGTTGGTTCTTGCCCAAGGCCACGTGGCCACCCAAGTTGAGCCTATGGGGTGAAGCAGAGGTGAAGGCATTGCATCAGGGGACAGTATCTCTGAGATCAAGTACCAGGTCCTGCACTGACTGACTGCCTGACTGACTGGGGCCACGTCCCTCCCTTTCTTAGGGCCTCCATAGCCTAAGAGGAGATCTTGGGGTGCTTCCAATCTGGTCCTGAGTATTTATCCAGAACTATTGGTTCAGAGCAGCTGGAAACAGGCAAAGCAAAGAGATTAGTGGGGGAAGGTGGAAAAGAGAGGGGTGGGGTTGGGAGGGATATGGATGTCCCTGGGTCCCTCCGCACCCCCCTCCCACCCCCAGCTCTGGGTGGAGGTTGCACAGAGGGAAGACCTTCGCTTGATGGCCTGGCCAGTGTGTGTGCCCAGGCCCCAGAGGAGAGGGACAGGCCGCTGCAAACAGAATCCCTCATATTCCTTCTGGATCTCCCTTTCCCTTCTTCTCACCTTCCTCCTCCAGGCTTTCTGGGAGGGCCTTGAGGCCAGCTGCTGTCATCAGTAAAAATAGCTTGCTCGGCCAGCTCTGAGTGGGAAGGAGCCCCTCTTACGTGCAGAGTCCCAGAGGCCTGGCAGGTGGCAGTTGGTTTCTGTGGCCCCTCCAAGACTGCGAGATCAGATTCTTCTTGGCAAGTGCAGGCTCCAGTTCCAGCCCAAATCTCAGCTTCCCCATGAGCTGTGTTCCTTGTTGCCTAGTATCCCCGAGACTCCTCTGTATAGGTTCACACAGTAGGTGGCTTGGGCCGTCATGCTCAGTGATTAACCATCATCATCATCACCATCATCAGCACTTGAACATTTACTGTGTGTCTGGCACTCCACGAGGGGCTTTGCATGTCCGAACTCAGCACTCCTCCTGACAACTCTTTGAGTGGGCCCATTGCTGCAGGTGAACAAACTGAGGCACAGACAGCTTAAGTGAATTATTCAAAGTTACACAGCTAGTGAGTGGTAGAATAAGGTATCTTTTTATCCTTTTAATTGCAGATTCCTTCAGGGAGAGAAAGGTACTGGTAACAAGAAGAGAAAGAGTATTTATTCCTATCCCTTTTCAAGGGCAGTGGATCTCCCTACGATCTTCAACACTGGCTTTCTATAGCCAGCCCACTAGGGCAGCCGAAAGAGCCTTGTAGCTAACGGGATCAAGAATTAAATTCTGTTTGCCTCTCGCTAGACATGTGACCCTGAGCAAGTGCCTTTTGTTTTCGGAGCTCGAGTCTCCTGACCTGGGGAACAGAAGTAATAATGACAGCCATAAGGATTCTGGGAGACAGGGTATGAGAACGGACTGGACATGGAAGAGTCCGCTTTACTCTGTCCTCCTTTATTAAAGACACCTGGGAGCTACGTTTATTGTTGTTAATAACCTGGGGGCTTCTTTGTCTCATTCTCTCCCGTGGCCAGAAGGAGAGCCCCAAAGCCCTACATCCGGGTACTTTTCTCCACATGGCTCTGGCTCTGTGGGCGCACTACCTAGGGCCTCCAAGCTTTCCAGGGGCCTATGAAAACGTGCGAGCCTCAAAAAAATTTATTGGCTCTAAAATATAAAAAGAAAACAGCAGAATTGGAATTAATAAATGTTCTATTATGTGTCTACAAGATGTAATATAATATCGACCTCATTAATTGTTAAATTTAGTATTCCTAAAAATTTCATTACATTTGAAAACAATTTGTTGGTTAGATTTCCTCACTTAGCAAGAATTCTCAAGTATGCACAATGATTACCAAGAAATCATGGCCAATTGGGAATGAAACGAGTTACTCATAGGCAAATCATTTCAAAAGCGGAATTATAAAAATCCTTTGAAACATTTTATAGGAAAAATTACATTTAATATGGGATATGGGTGCATTTTCATATATTTGATATACTGGGAGGTAAAGCCACTAAAACTGAGAGTGCCGAGGGGCCTCAGGAGGTCTGGAAAGGGCCCTGCCACTGAGTGGAAGAGGAGTGAGGGCCTGATGAGGGAGGGAATAAAAGCACCTCTGTGAGAATGGCAATTTGGGGGAAAGAGTCTATGGGCCATGGCGGGCGCCCACTCCTCTGGTTGTTCCTCTCATCTCAAACAAAACAAAACAAAACAAAACCCGCCCGGGCCACATGCGTGTAGGCGCTGGCAGAATGGCCCTCGGCTCTTATCAAAGGCCCTTTCAAGAAACAGGCCTTCCTGTGTGTCTTTCATAATCAAGAAGAGAAATAAACATTATCTGACGAAAAGCGAGAAGAAAACAGCCATGTGTAAACGGTGTCTGTTGGGTTGTCAAGCTGTTGTCCAGGACATTGTCCACTGGGCCGTTCAGAGCCCCCAGGCAAGGGCCCACACGAGGCATTTCTCTTCCAATTTAGCACCAGGATCCACTGGGGGGTCCCTGAGGCCCCGTCAGTTTCCTCCTTTCTGATACCAAAAGCCTCAGAGCGCTCTGCCTCTGGCAGGCTCGCCATGGGAGGCCGCCCCAGCACAGGCTGGGAGGGAGTGGAAGGCACACAGGTCACCACTTACTTCTACTTGACCTGAGGCAGGTCCCTTCTCGCTGAGCCTTCCCCATAGCCCTGGCACAAGTCACAGGGTTAGTGAGAGGATGCGCAGAGATAATGAATGTCAAGTGGAGAGGATAGGCTTCCGTGTAGTTAAGAACTCAGGATTGGGAGTGGGTTTGCTCTTAAGTGCTGAGATGTCATGCCTCAGACGCCCTACCCCAGGATGCCAGCCTGCTATGTGTGACCTCTGACACCTGGCCTCTGGGCCCAACACATGCCAGCAGCCTGACCAGGTTAACGCTCTCCTGTCAGATCTGCAGGCCCGGGCATTGCCGAGAAGCCTGGGGCGCTTGGAGCAGAGACTTCCTGACCCCCAGGTCTCCAGAAGCTGAGATGACTCAGTGTCACCTACTCTGGATGCTGTCCCTGCTCTAACTAGTTACCCTGTCCTGCTTTCTGGCCTCTCCTCACCTCTTCCCTGCAGAGACCCGGTGAAGATATAGTTCTGCTAAGAGCTCATTGTCCTACTTATTGCTGTGCCCAGCACAGGGATGAACAAGCCCAAACAAGAGGCTGGGGTGGCATTATGCCAAAGCATCGATGGCAGACCAACACTTGGACTAAGTCACCATCTACAGCTGCCCATCCCCCCCCCAAGCCCCCATCTCCGGGTCAAACACCTTGCTGCCAACTCAAGAGCTCAATCCAGCCTTCTGAATGCTGTCTCTCCTCTGCCTGCACGTGCTCTCCCTCAGGCTCCCTGCCTCCCTCTGCCCCCAAATGCCACTGGTCCTCCCTCTGTGTTCTTGCCACACTTTCGATGTGGCTGCATTCCAGGTTGTAGCAGCTCTTGGGTTCTTGAGCCAGCACTTCTTGGTTCCTGCATCTGTATCCCTTAGACCACAAAGGCAGAGGCTGCATCGTTGCACTTCTGGGTCTTTGGTGCCCTGCACAGGGCACTGCATGGGTGCCTCTGCTGAAAGGGAGAGGACTGGGCATAGGAAGAGGGAGTAGGGAGAAAGGTAAGGGAAGATTCTTTCCTCTACCATTGTTCCTTCCAGCTTTGGGAACTGGGACTCAGAATCTGAGCTCATATTTATCTACAGGACCTTAGGCAAGTAACTTCCACTTCCTGGGAGCTCCACTTCTGTCGCCAGAAAAAAACGAGCCTCCCAAACCCTTCTCTGCCTCCTGGTGGGTGCTGTTGTAGAGATCACATGAGAGAGTGGCTGGGATGGTCTGTGAGCTCTTAGACCAGTGACCAAGGCTCCATACATTGGCCTGTCCTGGGGCTTCCTCTGAGTTCATTATCATGAGGAGTATGCAAAACCCTTTCATCCCTCTAATATCTGCTCCCACACCACCTGCCAGGCACCCTGAACCCCATCTGACAGTTACCAATATGACTAGTAATAATGGCAGCGAGCACCTATCGAGGACTTACTAGAGCTCTGAGTATCTGGCATTTATTAACTCAACCCTCACAACATGAGCAGGCACCATGACTCCTGCCATTTTTTAGAGATGGAGAGAAACTCAAGGTCAAAGAGATGAAGTAACTTGGCCAAGATCACAGACCAGGTTGTAGAGAGTGTACTAACTGTCTTATGCTCACCCTCCAGGAGACATTCCACTGCAGCGACAGATTTAATCCAGGAACTAACAATGGCCTGGCAGACAAAGGAAGAAGCCCTTCATTTTCCCACTTGGGGAGGACCTGGGAGGATGCAAAGAGCTAAAGAGGTAGGAGTGCGCGGGGCAGGCATTGCAAGCAAGGGGAAGTACCTAGGAAAAGTGCTGCCATGGGAAAAGGCCTGGTGTGTTCTGGAATCAGTAAGGAGTCCAAAGCAACTGTGAGCCTTTATGGGAGAGATGCAGGGCCAAATGGCAGAAGGACTTGAATGCCAAGCTAAGGAATTGGGACTTGATTTTTGCAGCTGACAAGGACTCTACTTCTCTTCTTGCTGTAGAGAGAAGTCACGCCTACAGAGTTGCTCAGGAATAGACTTAGAGCATCACAGTATGTCCCAGCTAGAAAAGACCCTGAGACCTCAAGCCAGCCCAATGACTTAGACAAGGTCAACCACTGAGTTTGTAGGAATTGGGCTTTAATTTTAGTGTCAGAAGACCTCAGGGATTTGTATGGTAGAGAGAAAGGGGTAAGGGGTGCAAGAGCAGAGAAGAGAGGAAATGGGCCTGACTTTGGGCAATCCCACATCCCATCCCTATACTCACCCAGGCTGTTGGTTATGCCTTTGTGTAGGGAGCTCCCTACAAATGCAGCCAAGCCCCAGGATCCTGTTGGCTTCCCAGAATTCTGGGCCAGGACCCACATTCCAGGAGGACCCCAGAGCCACACTGTCAGTCCCCTTCTTCTCAGTGGAAGGCTCACGGGGAATGGGTTTTCAGGAGAATGGGCACGGGGGAAGTACTGACTGGGCTTGGCTGGCCTGGCCGGTGTCCTAGTTTGAGAGAAGTGAAACCTAGCTCCAAAAGGGCAGTCATTCCCCAGGTTGCTAGGAAGCCAGTTAGAGCTGGGGTGATATGGGGTCCTGAGAGCCTCTGCTCTGGGTCCTTCACTCCCACCTGGCAATCATTAGGTGGGTTTGGAGGATCCCTGTCAAGAGAGCTAAACTTCTGGGATGGATCAATGTGAAGGGGAAGCTGGCAGAGAGGATCCTTGTGCCCAGACCTCACACCAAGGGCCCCCCACAGCTGCTAGCTCCCTTGGGTATGTCAAAAAGTCATTACAAAGACCCAGCTGGCCCCATATCAAGTGGTGTGTGCCCTCCCCCCCCAACACACAGAGCAGGCCATGTGTCCAGTCCCCACAGCAAAGTATGAACCTATGGCCCTGGAGGGGAGGGGCTGCTTCTCAGAGCAATGGACCAATCAATTAGACAAAAGCTGCTGGGAGGGTGCTAACCTCTGGGCCTGGAAGTACAAGACCCTGAATCTCCAGGACACATTCCTCTGGAGAAAGTGTGTACAGAGGCTGAGACCTTGCTCCTGCTTTCCCCAACCTCCAGACCCAATGGCCAGGTCCCCAAAGCCTCAATATCTCACCTGTAAAATGGGCCATAATTCCTCCCTCACAGGGCTGTGGAACTGGAACTGGAACAATTGACTGAACATTCTCAGCACAGTCCCAAGCACAAAGCAAGTACCCAGTAAGGGCTAGGCCGCCCAGTTCACTTTTTGTCCCTACAGAAGGGTCAGAATAAAGCAGGTGAAAACCCACCAGTTCTGGAATCTCCTACGTATTAGAATTTCGGGGGCTCATATCATCTAGCCCCTATGTCCCCCATCCTACTGATGCACTAGGAGAGGTTAAGTGACTTACCCAATACCATGTAGCCCATTAGTGGTAAAGCTAGGATGAGGATCCAGGCTGCCTGAATCATAGAACAGCAGAGTGTTGTTTGTTTGACACCCTGTCGCAGCCCTACAGAAAGGCCTGGGGATTTTCAGTACCCCTCTTTCTCAATGGGATGTGATGACAGGGACATTAGAGGTATTGTCCCAGCAAAGCTGAGAAGCTGAGGTTGGGGATCAGGGATCCTCTGGTTTCGCTCTGTGTTATGGCAACCAGGCCCCATGCAGTGTGTGTGTGTGTGTGTGTGTGTGTGTGTGTGTGTGTGTGTGAGAGAGAGAGAGAGAGAGAGAGAGAGAGAGAGAGAGAGAGAGAGAGAGGGAGGCCAACTTTATTGGGCTACTATATCACATTGCAAGCTCCTATCTCATTTGCTGTTCCCCAGTCCCTGGCCCCCCTTCCCTTGCTCTTTCGCAGGCAGATCTGCATGGTTTGCATTATTCCCCTTCCCTCTCCCTCCTCCCCAGATATCTTGGTTCCATATTTTCCACGCTGAAGCTCAGTTTACTCCTGGCTGGGCTCCGGATCTGCACCTGGGTTCTTCTAAGAGAGAAGTCTGTGGGGTGTAAATGTTCTGGGTTGGGGAGCACTGCTGGCCAGCCTGTCTCTCTGTCTGCTGGGGGCAGGCCATCAGGCATCCTCCTTACCCTCTGCATTTCACTACCTGCCCCTGAGATGGAAGCAATTCTCAAAGTAAATGCCACAGGTGCCTTCTCCTGAATCACTTGATGCTGGTTGAAAATGCAGATTCCTAGGCCCCATCCAGTCTGGCTGAATCAGAATTCTTTTTTGGAGGGGGGCAGTAATCTATATTATGGCTACTGTTTTATTCATAAATGTTCTGCTTGATTCTCTGCCTTTAACTCTTCAGGAACAGGACGCCTGGGTGGCTGAGTCGATTAATCGTCTGCCTTCAGCTCAAGTCATGATCTCTGAGGTCCTGGGATGGAGCCCCGCAGCAAGCTCCCAGCTCTACAGGGAGCCTGCTTCTCCCTCTCCCTCTGCCTGCCACTCCCCCTGCTTGTGCTCTCTCTCCCTTTCTCTCTCCCTTTCTTTGACAAAGTTTTTTTTAAAAAGAAAACAAAAACAAAAACAAAAACAAAACAAAACAAAAAACTCCTTACAAGCAAGGGGATTATTTTAAGAGGGGACCTTCATCACTCCTATTCTAAATTCACTGACTTTCCCCAATGACTTCTTGGTTTCCCCTCCAGTTCTCTAGCTATTCTGCTTCCTTGGCTGGCTCCTCTTCTACTCCTGTTGCTTGGATGCCAGAAGGCCCAAGGCTCGGTCCTTCCTCCTCTTTTCCTTGCAACAAGACTTCCTGCATGAGCTCATTTTCTCTCAGCTCCAGATCCTATGTTTGCACTGATAAGCTGCCCCCCAGGCCTCCAGTCCAGCCCTCTCCCCTGAGCTTCAGGCCTGTGTCCCAGCTTGAGCATACTTCAGGCTCCTCAAAGTCAACAGGACCCACGCTGAGCTCATCTTCCTCACACACCCAGTGAACCTTCTGGAGCACACATCTGATTATGCCACTGAGAAACCTTCTGGGAACTCTCTTGGCCAACAAAATGAAGTCCCCACTCTGCAGCCACAAGGCCGAGCCTGACCCCTATTCACCTCTCTAGCCTGTTCTCTACACATGACTCTTGTCCCCGCTCACCCCTAGCTTCCTTGCTCCACAGGGGCTGAATGCCTCACAGCACTGCAGAGGCACCAGTGGCCCCTGTATATCTTACTTATCCCTTCCTGGGACACAGGGGCATGGGGTCAGAAGGGGACATCTACCTTTAAGCACTGGTTTGTGGGGGTGTCCTTCGCAAGCCTGTGGAGACAGAGGGTGCAAACACCTTCCTCTGGCATCTTTCCCCTAGAGATGCCATTGTTAAAATGCCTTCCTCCCCGCAGCCTGACCAAGCCAAAGCCTTCTTGCCTCTCAGGTACTTCCACCTCTCCTTATACTTCCAATCTGGATGATTATTAGTAGGGGAATGGTTATAGATAAGCCTCTAAGAACAGGGCCTGGCCCATAATAGGCACTCAATAAATATTTGTTAATGATTGAGTGAATGCAGACCTCTGTTAATATATTACAATTGACAATGTCGAGATCAGCTCCCACACTGGACCACGAGTTCCCTTCACCAAGAGCAGGAACACTATCTTCTCTAACTGTGTATCCCTGACATCTAGCACACACTGGTAGGTACTCAACAGATGGTGGATGAATGAGCTTATTGAGGCGCCCCTGGGTCTGGCACCGTAATGTGTCCTGGGAAAGCAAGCAATGGTGAGAAAGGAGTGTTGTGGCCCCTGATGCTGAGACACTGGAAGCCCCAGCTGGTGAGCTAAGGGCAGAAAAATGGATGAGTGGTTTGCTCTTTGAAGTGGGGCGAGGAGGCAAGGAGAAAGCCTTCCCAGGGGAGGTAACTTTTGTCCCGAGCTTTGTCGCCTGTGACATTCTCTAAGTCTCTTTCTTTGATTATGAACATTAGCTTTCTGGTCCATTCAAACTAGGTGCTATTCATTTACTGTCTCAGTTCATCAAGATGACAATCCTAGAAATAGGTGATATTATCATCCCTGGGTGACCAATGACCAGGTGGAGGCTCAGAAGAGTTAGCAAAGGAACCGAGGTCATTCATGTCGTGAACAGCAAAATCGCAGCTTGGTCCCAGATTCTGAGACCCCAGAATGCACGGGCTTACTGTCGCCTTCTCCCTTCTCCAAATCTGTACACACCATAGACTGTGGCAGACATGCTGTCTCCTCAAAATCGCCTGCCCCTGTTTACTTATTTTTTTAATTAATTTATTTATTTGAGAGAGACAGAGAGTGAGCGAGAGAGAACATGAGAGGTGAGAAGGTCAGAAGGAGAAGCAGATTTCCCACGGAGCTGGGAGCCCCATGTGGGACTCGATCCCAGGGCTCCAGGATCATGACCTGAGCTCAAGGCAGTGGCCCAACCAACTGAGCCACCCAGGCACCCCTATTTACTTAGACTGCCACTTAGGCACGTAAGCCCCCAAGCCACTTCTCTTGCTGCAGCTACACGAATGGAGGCAGCAGAGCATGTGGACTCAAAGCTTGGGCTCTAGAGTGCCAGCTCTGCCACTTACTGTTCTGTGTCACTGAGCAAGATGCTGTCCCCTCTGGGCCTCGGGTTCTTCATTTGTAAAATGGCAATAATAACCATGCTTCATAGAGGAGTTATGAAGATTCTATAAGTCATACAGTACTTAGGATAGTGGCTGGAATGTAGTAAGTGCTCAACAAATATAAGTCATTTTACTGTAGCTTTTCTGTTTTTATGTACCTACATCTATAAGATATATATAGAGAGATATAGAGATAGATAGACAGACAGATAAAGGAATGTTGTATACTTGTAGCTTGGCATCCAATTTCTTCCTGCGGGATAGGATTTTGTCAGGTGGAGAAGGACATTCTAAGCATGTGGGGAAACAAGTACAAAAAGTTGGGGTGTCGGGAAATACGTGCTGTGTGTTTGGGGAAGATCAGGGTGGACCAGTGCAGCTGGAATGGAGGGAGACGAGGGCCGGATCCCAAAGGCCTCGAAGGCTCCCTTGGCATGACAGAGCTGGGAAGAAAGCCCAGGATGCCACGAGGTTCCTGTGACCTCGCAGTTGTAGAGCAGGGTTCTTGGCCCTCTTGGTCTCTGGTGGAACCTCTGGTAGGGCGGCTGGGACCAGGGCCAGCCTTCCCCAGAGATCTTAGCAAGTCTGTAGGGACCAGGGTCTGGCTCTGTCTGCCCAGACCCCGGGGCTCCGGGCTTGCTTCCCAGTCAGCATCTGAGGTCTTGTTTCCTCTTCAGAGAGGAGAGGAGGGGGAAGGGGCTGCAGGGGCAGGCCCCCTTCAGCATCTGGAGGTGCCAGCTTCAGATGAGCTCGCCTCTGAAAACCAGGATGGGGAAGGCAGGGTGAAGGGGCCAGGGCAGCCGGCCAGGGTGGGCTCCCCTTCTCAGTTGAGGTCTAATGGGAGCTGACAAGAGCAGCTGTGAGCTTTGATCTGCCCTACTGGTGTGTGTCCCAGCTCGGGGTGGGGAAGCTGGAATGAGGAATGTTGATGGGGCAGGGATAAGAGAGGGTCAGTCCAACCAGGCAGAAAGGGCCAGGCCACCAGACCAGGGCTCGGAGGGAAAAAGAGAAACTGGAAAGAGAAAAAGGGCTGGAACAAAGCCCATACAGTCTCCAAAGCAATGGCCATCAGCCCCCTTCCTTCCTCACTTGGGGAGAGGCCCCAGAGGTGAGAGACATCCCTCTGGACTCAGATGCGGCCAGGCCCCTTGTGTGGGTGGGGTTCACACTGCCAATGGCCCTCATTTCAGGTCTGAGCACAGGCTCTCCACCCTGCTGTACCTGGCCAGACAGGAGGTAGGGCTGGGCTTGGACTGAGTCACCCTCAGCAGGTGAATTGGGGCAGGGGGCCTCCCAGAGCTGCCAGCCCAGAGATCTGAGGCCCAGCCAGGACCCAGTGAGTATTTTTCCAGTTGGCCTCAGCCTAGGAGACACCTGGTTGGCGTGGCCCAGACAGATCCATGGGCCTTCCCCTGCATATTCTGAGGCCACAGAAACTCCCTTAGCCAAGTGGTCAAGCATCATTTTCCCAAAGACTTCCAGGGACAGGCTGTGCACCACTTCTCCCGGTAGCCTGTGGACTTGCTTGGTCACCCTCCAGCAGCCCCCCCCCCCCCC